>LQNS02278124.1:8018624-8041894 GCA_001587735.2 Parhyale hawaiensis | reverse complement strand
TTGCTTCCATGATGGGGAACGCCACGCCCCCGCCGTAGAAACATCCACTGCTAAAGGGACCACCACGATGGTGACTAGAACCCCCCTGAACCCCCCCCCCCTCCTGTAACCCCTAGTGGTCAAAACCCCGGCCTTTCCTCTACAGTTAAACTATTGTACTAGCATTGAGAAACGTAGCTCCTTACAATTAAACAACGTAGACATTTATCTTTTCGAGGTCTTGAAGCCTGCAAATTAACTAAACTAATTGCAAATTTTAAGATGCACTCATTGTTTCCAGCACTTCCATTTTTAGTTTTAGTAACAAGTTAAAAATGTTTCGAAAGCAAGAACATAACTGCAGATTACATTTATCTTGCTGAACTAGGAAATATAAAATCCAGGCCGCATAAATGGGTAAACAGTGCATGTTCTTGGACCAGCTTTAATCTTGACGCAATACGCAGGTGTGTGCGACTCGGACCAGTTCAAGTGCGAAACCACCGGCCTTTGTATCCCCGACGTAAAGAAGTGTGATGGTGCCAACAACTGCGGCGATATGAGTGACGAGCAGAACTGCACAGGTATTTTGCGATGAGCTAGAGTCTCAAGAGTATGTATCAGATAAATTGACAACTGATTACTTCTTTTGCCAGGCTGTAATTCCAACCAATACTATACTCAGCGTAGTTGATATCCCACACCCCCGAAGATTTCAATTGGTTTAATAACACTGCGCATTAAAAAGAAAAGTGTACAGTTTCTGGCCGATAGGGACCTTAACAAGATATACGGTAGCTATGAAGAATACAGAAAGCGAATAGAAGCTGATAGAAGTAGATAAAACATTGGCCAATGATTAAAAGAGGGAGCCTAATCTCTGGAAGAGAGAGAGAGCCTAATCTCTGAATGAGAGAGAGAGAGCCTAATCTCTGAAAAAGAGAGGGAACCTAACATCTGAAACAGAGAGAGAGAGAGAGCCTAATCTCTGAAAAGAGACGGAGCCTAATCTCTAAGAGAGAGAGAGCCTAATCTGCTGAAGAGATCTAGCCTACTCTCCGAAAATAGATGAAACAAAGTCTTTGGATGCCCTAAACTGCTGATGTTACGTTGGGCCATTGTATGAATTTCAATTCCTGTGCGTGACACCCGGAAAATTGTTGCCGACGGGATGTGTGCACAAACAGGTGCAACAAATAGATTAACTCGCTGACATGATGTTATGTAGAAAAGTATAGAATAACCCAAAAAGTTGCAGTAAGAAAAGATAAATTAAACATTAGTTGAATCACGTGCTGCAGGTTTTTAAGTTCACGGAGGGTGCTGCGCCTTGTTCCTATCCAGCTGAATCTCTGATGAAAAGGTAGATTGTCTGCGTTTTCGAACCTTCCAATTTTTTGCCGTCCTCACGTTAGAAAGTCAGTCGGCCAATCTATTTAAAAAAAAAAATGTAACGAGGAGCAGTTGCAAGCAGAGCGATTTTGAAACATACACAGCACGCGATATTCAATGGGTTAGTGAGTGTGAAATTGCAGCTTTATCGTCCGTTTCGCTCTCCATAGAAAAAATTGCAGCGCAGAGTGTCACGTATTGCTTCCGTACCCAATTAAAAATTTTCGGGAAACTACGGTGGCGTATTGTTCGCACATAGGCGCCGCAGGTTGCGATTTTTGAGCGGGACATCTGACCGGCTCCGGTGCTGCTCGGTCGCTATGCGCGTTTTTTAGGCTGGCATAGGCGATCTCGTTCCGAATATAAATCGCCCAAAAAGACACGCTTGCCGGACTGTGTTCCACAGCATTCCTCTCTCTTCTTGCTTTGCCAAAAAAAATCACTACATGTGTATACTACTACTCTCGGGGAGGAGTGGAATATCCGTGGAACACGATCGGGCAAGCGCACCCCTTTGGGCCATTTATGATCTTAACGAGGACGCCGGTGCCAGCCTAACAAACGCGCAAAGCGACCGAGCAGCACCGGAGCCATACGGATACGCCGCTTAATATCGCAGCCATGTGGCGACCATATGCCACCGTAGTTCCAAAGAAAATTTTTTATTGGGTATGACACTGGCGTTTGTGTATTTCTCAAAACTAGTATAATATTTATGTCCCCACTAATCGAAGCTGACCTCTCATTGCTTAAGACACAGCACAACTATATTGTTGACATTGGGAACACAGGAAGACTTTCCTCTAAACGATGGAGCCACGCTTTTTGGACTAAATCTAAGATTGCATAAAAAAAACATGGCAACATGTAAACGTTTTGGTTGTAATCACAATGGTGTGCACGTCATCTAGCACCAGGTAAAACGCTGCTCGGGCAAAAAATCTCGTCTTGTAAAAGCTACTGTAAGCATTGATTCAATGTAAAGGGATCCGAAAGTCGAGAGTTACTTCATTTTTGCGGTCGAAGTCTCTGCTATTTCTGCTTAACGCTGAAGTTTATTCGATATTTCGCAGACTGTAACACAAGAGCATACCGCTGCGACAACGGCACCTGCATCGTGAGATGGTACGAGTGTAACGGCCGAAACGACTGTGGCGACTGGAGTGACGAACGCCACTGTCAGTGCTTCCAATGGCTCCTAATTTTATTTTCATTTCCAAAATCTCTGTGATTTGCTGCAGCAGGTAGAAAATATTTACAGAATGGAGTTCAAATTCTCAATGAACAATTGGATTAAATTCGCAAATATTTGAATTTAAAGGCCTGAATTTCGGTAAAAAAACAAATGACAGGCCCATGTGAGTGTGAAGACGCTGTTGTGATTATGTCGATGCTGAGGAATACCCGCAAGAGAAGAAAGTACGCAGTAAAGTTACAAAACTTTCACAGTAGGGGCTTGACATATGTAATTTTTTTCAATATGTTCACATGTAGGCTTACTGAATCCAAGTTCATGCATTATTATATAAATTATGAGCCAATATTACTATACTCTGAAGTTCAAAAATCCGTTTACACAACAAAGGCGATATCAGAGAGGAAAAATGAAGGGACACATAGGGTGACGATAGACACTCGGAACCCATGCACGTGGGTGTTCCCACACAGGATCAACGAGCATGGGATCAACAAGTCGAGGAAAAAGAGGAAGAACAGATGAAAGAAAGTCAGCAGGAGTAAAAGATGGGAAGGAAGTAAAGTGGGCACGAAAAACAGACGTCCCGAAGGCCTAGCTAATGGCGAAGGTAACCTAGAGGTTCCTCCTGGTGGTGCTGCTCCCCATACCACAGGATGGGCGAGCCTATACTAGCCTAACCCCATGGCCTATGGCCCATCCTATGCCCCTGAGGGATTATGGGCCAATAAGTAACCTTAAGATCATGAAGTAAGGAAGAATACCAAACCTATGCTTGAAGGCAGAAATGGACTCTTATGGTTGGCTCTTGCTTACATTCATAACTACCCACATATTTACTTTTGGTTCTTCTTGATGTTACTGTCAAATATGGCATATGGTAGGAAGTAATAGTTCACTAGAAAGGCGCTCTGAGGGCACATACCTCCGCCAAGAATCGTTGAGAAAACTCTGAAATTAGTCAGGACACCGGGAAATCCATTCGATCATCTCCAGAATTTGATCATTTGTGCCTCTTTACATTCCTTTCAACTCCTGACAAATATGTCATATACCTTGGTCATTTGCTCCCAGCAGCATTCCCAACAATTCCAGTCAATTCAATGAAGATCCGTCCTTAACCTTTTCAATTAGATTGGCGGTAGAGAGACAAAAAGATGAACTCTAATAAACCATAACTTCGGAGGGCATAATTAGATGGGAGTTAGGGCTGTTCTAGGAAAGAATGATTATCATAATTAAAAGTCACTGTTTTGACCGTTATCAAGTTAAGAAGATCAAGCTACTGCTGTTGTCGATGCAATGTATTCTCCTTATATTAGAGTCATTACAACAAGCATGGACGCGGAAGAGGTGCCGATGCACTTTTTGTCCATTAGACAGTTGCTTGCCCTAGATAGTCGTCGGGGTCGGGGTTCATCACTATATTTCATATGAACAACATGAAATGACGATGCGCAGCTCACTTATTATTCATACTGCCCTATTTAGGCTATCGAATCTAAATATATTTCGAGACGACGTGGGAGTTGCTCATCTCAACTTCAAGTTATCCATTACCCATGGTGCACCGCAGTTTGGCCCCGCTCCGCGGGTTAACCTTGTGCAGTCTCATCATCCTTGAGTGATAGCTCCGAGGCTCTCATGCTCTCTAGCGCATCGACCTTCTAATGGAACTGGAAAAAATATAAACTGCAGCAAGGAGGTTAAATAGAAGGGTGAGCCAGGAACCTCGTTCGTGAAGCTCAAGTATCTGGTGTGGCTGCTGCCAGTCACCTTATGCACCAATAGCATATTAGTACATCAGCCTGCTTCTTCTGCATCACTCCAACCAATGAGATTAGTGTACGTTCGTTGCAGTCGCCGGGTGCCAGAGGTATTCACTTTCACGAACGCGTCACAACCACACCGAAACCGTTGGAACGCGGGCTCGCCTAACTTGAATCAGCAGAGCTCCTTCCTCACTACTGAAGCTCTAAGATGAGCACCTTGCATGTAGTTTCGAAGCAGTTAAAAGCGAAAGCACAGATACGGTGGCATAAATGACGTCCGAATCCTTGCATCAGGTTGTCCGGGTGAAAGCATAGTGTAGCCCCGGCATAGATGTATATGGTCCCAATTACGAAGCTGAGAACATGAGAGAAGGAAGTAAATTATGCGATTGAATGCTAAGCTGTTACACTGCTATGAAATTAACCAATGCTATTAGCAGATCTTATTATGTAACAGACGGTCGCCCGGATTATCAATGCCCACGTCTAATGACGCCCTGTAAAGAGCGTATACTACTGGCAAAAACAGCTCAAAATACAACTCAAATAAGGGGCAAATGGCACAAGGGTACACGACATGTGAACTGTGGCGTTTCTGTGATAGTTACCATTTTTGACCATTTTCTTAGACCCTCATTAAACGAACGTTACCATCAGATACTTTCCGTAGCATAGGTTGAACGAACTTAACATCTGCGCAAAGATGAGCATATGATTGCGCCTACATTCATACTGTCAGTTTTATTACGGCATCCGTGTGGACCGGGCCTAATCGATGCGGATGGGTGCGTTGTCCGAGGGTGAGACGAACGTGCAATCAAGAGGTCGAAGGAAACATCGTAGTGAGTTTCTTGCTGTATTGTTAGTACTCAGTACAGAGTGGGTCTTGGTACCTATCGTGTCTAAGGTACATTGTATAACTAGACAGGTGGAGGAGTCTAGTGTTGATGAACTGCTGTATATCTGAGCTCTGGGCTGCCGAGGTAACTGGACGACCCCTTATATAACTTCTGCAGCATCGCGCGATGGTCACGCGCCTATGAAACATCAACTCGGTACTTCCGGTTGAGGAACGGGCGTCGTCACAGTTTACTTCACATTTTCATTTTACTGAGCTCGCAAATTGAGCCCAAAAGTGCATTTGTTAATTTTGTAACTTCAGCAGCAAGTTACAACACTACTTATGTAGAATAATATCCATCCTACTATACACTGTTTTTCTGAGCGAGAAAATTTCAAACGCTCAAATATGAGTAATAAATCAAAGTACTCACGGTAGCTTTCGTCTCCATAAACTTGCAGGTGAATGCGACGGAGATAAGATCAAGTGCGAGAACACCGGCCGCTGTATCCCCGCTCGTTGGATATGCAAGCATGTTAGTTTTAGTAACAAGTTAAAAATGTTTCTAAAGCAAGAACAAAACTGCAGATCACCTTTGCTTTGTTGAACTAGGAAATATAAAGTCCAGGACAAATAAATGTGTAAAGAGTGCATGTGCTTGGACCAGCTTTAATCTTAACGCAATATGCAGGTGTGTGCAACTCGGACCAGTTCAAGTGCGAAAACACCGGCCGTTGTATCCCCGCTGGTTGGATATGTGATGGTGGCAACGACTGCGGCGATATGAGTGACGAGAACTGCACAGGTATCTCCCACGTAGCGCGATGCTAAGCCTTCACTGGTAACCTTATAAATAACAACACAATGTTTCCACTGTCATAACAGTCAAACGGATTCCTGAAAAGAAACACATTAACTCATTCTTTCAGTTGTGTTACTAAAATTTGATACTTTCTGGGAGTAAAACTGTTCATTTTGTAATCTTTATGAATAAACACCAAAAAAATTGAACAAGAAAATATATATAGTTTTTGGTTGGTTTAAACCATGGTTTTTTATTGTGTTTAAACCAGCCAACCCTGGTATGAGTACGTTAAACTATTTAACTAGCAGTGAGAAGCGTAGTTCCTTTCCATATACGAACGAAGACATTAATATTTTCGAGGTCTTCAAGCCTGCAAATGAACTAAACTAAATGCAAATTCTAAGATGAACTCATTGTTTCCAGCACTTCTAATTTTAGTTTTAGTAACAAATTTAAAATGTTTCCAAAGCAAGAACATAGCACTGAAGATTACCTTTACTTTGCTGAACTAGGAAATATAATGTCCAGGACAAATAAATGTGTCAACAGTGCATGTGCTTGGGCCAGCTTTAATCTTCACGCAATACGCAGGTGTGTGCAACTCGGACCAGTTCAAGTGCGAGAACACCGGCCGCTGTATCTACGCTCATTCGATATGTGATGGTGACAACGACTGTGGCGATAAGAGTGACGAGCAGAACTGCACAGGTATCTCCCACGTAGCGCGATGCTAAGCCTTCACTGGTAACCTTATAAATAACAACACAATGTTTCCAACTATTTATACGTTTAAATGGTTTATGTAAGCTGTCCACTACTTTTCCTCATCATGATCAACGGCATAATGGCATGGGGCACCAATGCAAGTTTGCCGTTCCTCCTCGTTCGCGAAAGGTACAAACAGTAGGGGGGGGGGGGGTGTCGTGAGCACGCCAAAACTGGGCGACCGTGCCCTGAAAAAAGGTTACCTTAACCCGAAAAGTGGTTGTGAGGGCGCCATCAAGTACGTGGCGAGCGGTAAAAGCTTAGTGATATTAAAAAAAAATGCCGCTTTATTTAAAAAATTGTTCAAGTTTCAAGTAACTGAACTGATTTTCTTATTCTGGTGCACGAAGTTCATTTGTTGCGTTTTCGAATGATTTGTGCTCATTTTATTCAAAAGTGACGCTTGTGTACGGTGGCCTGCATCGCCGTAACCCGTGTCGCAGTTATCATTTGACCTGCGATTGGAACACGACTTGCGACTGGCTGGGTTACCGGTGTCGCACCAGTAACCCAGAAATGCTGATTGCGGCAGACGTACAAAATGTGCAATAAGATTTATTTGACGACTTTCGTTGGGCTTCGTTTAACAACATGACATTCATCGAAAAAAAATTCAAACAGTTACGATACCGGAAAAGCTCTTACCATAATGAACTTTACACGTCCTACACGACGAGAGACGGGGCCAAAAGCGAAAGGAAAGCCAATTTCAAGAAACTTTAGGGTAGAAAAGCAAGAAAACGCTACTTTTGAGGATCATGTAGCTAGAGTTGCTACCATAGTCAAGAAATGGAGAGGATGGGCACATCGAACTTCCTGTTCACGTTAGGCAGATACAATGTTCACCTAATGGAAACAACAAGTACTGCTGGGGATATAATACTGTTCACCTACTTGAATATCAGGCAGACGAAAAGACATAAAGTGCCTCGACGCTATCGAGAGATCTTTCACTGCTAAAATTTGAGGCGCGCAGGAATAAACTATAGCAAAAAATTTACCCACCTCCATAAACTCAATTCAACGCAGATTTTCAACGTCTTTCGGCCATATGCTTGGAACATTTAAAAAAGAATTACGATCAGTGAACAGATTCATGCCAGATATTCAGATCGTATTGGCTGCACATGTGAAGTGTGAATTTCGATCGAACATGGTTGTGATGCAATAGCCACGAAGTATTTCCATAGTTATTATTATTGAAACTTCCCATTTGAGCCCACGGACAGGTAATACAACCCAAATGTAGCATCTTGCAACACCGGGAAGTCCTAAACGCTGCCAAAGGAAATCCAGCAAAAAAACATTACCAGCTGACTTAAACGCCTGCACGCCAATGCGACTTAAAGCCAATTCTGGCAACAAATTCCAAATCTTAGCCGACCTGGGCACGAAGCATCGACAAAACTGATTAGTTCGACATAAGACAGCCTTCAAAATGAAAGAGTGCGCTACGCACGCAGCACGAGTCTTTCTCCCAAAAACCTTGAGTGCAGGGAGAGAAGAATACAACCAATGCCTCTCATCATTGCACACCTTATACAACATAAATAGCTCGGCTACTCTTCTCCTGTGGGACAGGTTCACCAGATCATTATCAGCACACAGCCTGCTGGCTGAACTAACAAGTCGGCTCAACAGACGCAAGTGAGTGTCAGCAGCTAAAGCCCAGACCGGTGGGCAACTCTCTAACACAGGCAAAAAAAAAAAAAAAACAATAAAAACATCTACGGACAACCTGAGTCACTAAACACAGAATTCACCTCACGCAGGAGCCCAATTTTAGTGGAAAACGTGGCACCAACCTTCCAATATGCGGCTCAAAAGAGAGCATCTCTTCAAAAACATCAAGAATCTCCACGGAGCTAGACTCCTGAAGCTAAGTGTCATCAATCTATTGTTGGGGATGCTGCGGCACAAGTGTCCGAGACCGACTGATGATCATCGACTTGGTCTTACTGGCATTCAGCTTCATACTCCAGTCCGAGCACCATGCACTAATGCGTGGCAAATCCCTATTCAGAGACTGAACGACAGTATTACGAAAGCGAGAAGAAATTATAACTGCTATTAAAGTGGAATCATTGGCATAGTTGATCATAGTGTTTTCAAGCGAAGAGAACATGTCACTAGTATGGAGAAAGAATAACAGCAGGCCAAGTACACTACCCTGAGGGATGCCAGACACCACTCTGACTGAGGCGCTCAAAACGCCTTCGAGAGACACACTCTGCGTTCGATCAGAAACAAAATCGCGAATGATGGATAGAACCCTACCACCCACACCAAAGGACTCCAGCTTGCACAATAGACCACTGTGGTTAACCCCGTGAAACGACGCGCTGGAGTAGAACTGGACAAGGCATGCCTCCGACCTACAATCCAGCGCAGCTGTAAATGATGTGACACCGACAACAGAGCGTCACAGCAGCCCAAGCCAGTTCTGAACGCAAACTGACCAACAGGCAGCAACCCCGTAACCTCAGTGAAAAGGCCAAGCTTACCAGCGATCAAATTTCTAGAAACAACTCCGACAAAATAGGCGTCACTGTTATGGGTCGATAGTTGGAAACAGAGGACGACACTGGACTCTTGGGAGTAGAAGTAATATTCCCAGTACGCCACCAACGAGGAAAATTTCCTAACCGTATCAGGCGCCAGAAGATCACTGCTACATAGCTTAAGGGAAAGAACGCCAGCCAGCTGCTTATAAACAAAGGAAACATGCCCACCGGATCCACACCTCCATACGGATCAAGGCCCTCAAGCAGCACCTGGTATCATTACACGCTCATTGACTACAAGAAGAACAAAATCTTTACCAATGGGTATATACATAATAATATACATAATATAATATAACGACTGTAAATTTACCACGTCTGCTGAATTTGCGTATTTCACAAAAATTAACTTAATAAAAATAAACGCTTCTACATAGGTGACATGTATAAGCCCTATGCAGATGACCAGATGCATAGGTCCTAGCGAAGCAGCAATTCATAAAGATGCTAGTAGAATAGAAATAGAGGATATAGCTATACGAGACGCAGTCGAAAAGTTCCCCGCCAATGCTCGGAAAGTTTGTTTTACACTGTAAAGTAATTAATAATTTTCTGCATAAAATGAGTTGTTAACTATACACGTCGGTAACCTACGCTTCCAGAGGTAAATATATACCGCGTCCGTATAATTGCTGGTTCTGTTTTCGACACAGGATTCTACCTGTTGCTTTGCTTGATTAAGCGCAAGAAACCGAGCCCCTGTCAGGCGTTCAGCTAGTGTGTAAAACGAAAAAAATCATAGGATGCTAAATCGGGACTATAATGGGGTTGACAACTTTGGCAACCGTTATTCGTCTATCTTCTTCGAAAGCTGGCTATTTTCCCGAGTTCTTCAGCCAGTGAGTCTCCTTTCTCGTAGATATAATCTTCGTAATTCAATCGTTAGCATGGCTATGCATGGAGAACGGCCTTCAAGAACTTGCTGCGACATGAGTGACGAGCGGAACTGCACAGGTAACATGCAACAAGTGGTGATTAGCGGAGTATGTATCAGATAAATTGACGATGCGTAGCCCTAAGCGTACTATGTATTCAACTGATGACTTCTATTGCCAATCTAAAACAACAACCAGTATTGTAGTATTGATGCAATGGTAATTGCAGTTGATTTACCAAACGGCTATTGCTATAGAGACCTCATATTAAAAATAACACATTTCCAATAACAGAGCTACACCAAAAAGCCTTAACTGAAGTAAATCCCATAGTAGTCATAAAATATACAGTACCATCCAAAACTAAGGGAGAAATTTTCAAAACTGCATAACTTTTTCTAACCATGTCAGGTACTTCTTTTGCACACTATTAGTAAGATGTTGATTATTGTGTTAAATTTGAGACATGCATGAAGGATAATAAAAAAGTTATGACCGAAACGCTATTCACTTGAAATTTATAACGTCCGAAACTAAAGGACATGAAAAGAAAAATTTAGTTAATTTTTAATTCAATCCGTATTTCTTTCTTTACCTCGAAGACATAGTTTGACACTGTCATTTGTAAACATTGTTGTTCGTTATATGATGGCACCACGTCAGAAAGTTGATAATATCTTGTAACAATATATCATCAAATTGTGCACTAATAGTTTAACTATTAGAGAAATTTTTAAAAAGATAAACCGTTCGAGAAGTGTTGTGGGCAGAACAGTGAAGTCGTACGATGAAACCGGCTGCATTGGTGCCCCTAAAAAGCCGGCAGGTCCCGTAGAACGTCAGTTAGAGAGGAAAGAGTCATCCAGCGTACCTCAGTGAAGGATCGTTTCAAGTCCTCAGCTGCGATAAGTACGGAAATGAATGACACAACATGTATGAACGTCTCACGTCAGACAGTTTCTCGACGCCTGCAAGAAATAGGGTTAGGCCTATTTGCAAGACACTACAGAAGAAACCGCTTGTGAGTGCCAAGAAAAAGAGATTAGAGTTTGCAAACATGCATGTTAACTGGTCCCGTGAAAAGTGGGCTAAAGTGTTTTTTAGTGAAGAAAGCAAGTTCAATTTGTTTGGTAATGACGGTGAGAACTTTGTTAAAAGACATGAAATTGAGAAACTAAGTATAAAGTGTACTAAGAAGACTGTGAAGTTTGGCGGCGGGAGCGTGATGGTTTTCGGTATGTTCTGTAGTCAAGGGACATCGCCTCTCGTTCGTTTGCAAACCCGTGTGAATACTCAGGTGTATAAAAATCTGTTAAAAGGCATTGTCGTGTCTAATATTGTAAACTCAGGTGTCCCCAGCCCTATCTTCATGCAAGACAATGCCCCCTGCCACACGGCAAATACAGTCATGAGTTACCTGGAGCAGAAAGATTTCGAAGTTATGGATTAGCCACCACAAAGTCCTGACCTAAATCCAATCGAGAAGCTTTGGAAAACACTAGGGGTGAAAGTTATGGCAATAAACCTTATCAATACGGAAGATCTTTGGATGAAACTTCAATAGGAATGGGCGAAAATTACTGTTGAAGATTGTCAGAGTCTCATTCGGTCATGCAGTCGACGATGTGCAGCTGTAATCGAAAGCAAGGGACTATTTACCAAATACTGATTGTTCACCACTATTTTGCTAAATATTTCTTGCAATATATTGAGTTAAATGGATTTTTCTTGTTTGTCCCTCAGTTTTGGACGTTATAAATTCCGAAAGAAAAGCGTTTCGTTCTTAACTTTTTATTATCTGTCATATATGTCTCAAATTTTAACACAATTATCAATATTTTACTGGCTTTTAGCGTGCAAAAGAAGAAATACCTGGCATGGTTAGAAAAAAGTTATCCCGTTTTGAAAATTTGTCCTTAATTTCGAACGGTACTACATAACATAGACAGAAGTTGAAAAAGTAGATACCGGTAGCTAGAACACTCTGAGAGTGCATACCACTGCCGAGCTGGGCAACGGCAAGGAAAAATTGAAGTTGGTTCTGAAACCATTATTTTCTTTCTATCGACACAAAAATCTGACAATAATAACAACTTCTGTCATTTTACAGTCAAACACACGATCAGCCCAACGGATCATCCCAAAATTTTATCACTGGTCTTAAATATTACTAACAATTCCTGTAAATTTCATAAAAATATATTCATGACTTTATGAGTTATTGTGCAAACAAGCATAAAATAAAAGACAGCGATAAAAGAACGAACTAACAGTTCATCACAAAAGTTTGGTGATTTAGTCTTCGTAACATACGTAACAGCTAATATAGATTTCATAAAAAATTTGTCCGTAACTTTTTTATTCAGGGTACTCAGAAAAAGTAGACAAACAAACAGATGAACGGATCTTCACCATAAGTTAATATGTTACTGTTAACAAGCCTCACAATCTCTGTAGTTTTCGTAAACATATGTAACAGTTTTTCGAGTTATTTTGGTGACAGACAAATACGCAAACATGACAAATCTATAACCTCCTCGGTGGAGGTAATATCGGCATGTGGTCAAAAGAGGGACCGTAAAAGCAGAAAATGACAAAACGTAGCTTGGGATACCCTGTGCCTCTGACATTACGTTAATTACACCAGAGTATAAAATTCATGGAGGGTCAAACGAAAACTTGCTGCCAGTGAGTGGATGCAAAATTAATTGCAGCAGAATGACCTGCCGACACGATATTTTGTAGAAGAATATATAGGATAACACAAAGGGTTGCAGTTAGAAAGATGAATCCCATCAGTAGCTAAATCACGTATTAGGGTGGCTCTACAATCAAGAAGGGAGTTGCACCCATTGACTGTCCCACGTCATTATTATTCGCGAACGAAGTGAGAGATGTGATAATATTTTCGTTGAATATTTAAGTATATACTGTATAGATTTGTATGTACATGTTTGTAAATACGTACGGTATATCTATATGTATCTGTCCAAGCAAAAAGTTGACGAAGAAGTTGAGCAATGTTCATAATTTTTCGTAGGGAGTTTGGTCGGTAGGCCTGGACGTGAACAATGTCAAAAACTAGGCCTAGATCCCATCAGAAATTACGGCCTTGAACTTGCCTCCCCCGCAGCAGATCGGCCTTCGCCGCCAGACGTCCTATTTTGCCTATGTTACTATTAAGGATCAAATACTAAGGGCATCTTCCGCTATTCTTGTTGGACAAAGAATCCATATGAAAATTTAGGATTAGCTGGCCATAAAACACGACTTCGTTGAATTAGCCTATACCGCAAGAGTTGATCTTACGCCACGAGGCGTTCTAGTTTTTATGAAATGGTAGGCTGTCAGCGTTTTGGAAACTTCCGCAAGGATTCTCTTCCAAATGTTCTCTATGAAGTACGGAAAAAATGGCTGGCCCTGTCTAGCTTCTCGATGTTTTCTTAGCTCATGCCCTTCTTTGGCAAGCCAGTGAGCCATCTATTCGGCATAAAATACAACATGCAGCCATTACAAGCAATGAGACTTTGAAGCGAATACTGCAAGCTGTCTGCGCTCCATTAGTGTATAATTTACCACTATATCGTACGTTGCATTTTACATTATCAGCAAATTTACTGAGCAGTTCGTCGCTTGTTGACCTTGGCACTTTTGCGTTTTGCAAAACTAGTAAATGTCCCAACTAATCCAATCTGAGCCCTCATTGTTGAGCTCCACCGAAGCAACAGCTGCCAGGAGGGGACACATCACGTCCCTCATGTAATCGAATGCACCGAGTGAGAAACTGCTCGAACATCTGGCAAAAACTCTCTTCTCGTAAACAGCCACTGCCGAAACAAAGTCAGTACAGAGGGATGCCTTGGTCTAATAAACTTTTTTTAGGATTTAAAGTTTGACCATTTTATCAGGGTAGCTCGGTCGTAGTCAAATTCCTTTATAGTGTTGCCAATTCTGAGCTTTTGTACGGCCCATATCTTAGCCCCGCCCATTACTTGCAAATGAAGATATCCTAGAAATACCCATAGAATTGGCACCGCTTTAGAGGAATTTAACCACGATCAAACTGCCTTGATAAAATGGTAAGACTATAGTACAATGGATTACTTGACTCCTTGTGGGTACCTCTGGAAATACTGGTAATTCGTGCTTCACGCTCTCATTCATTCAACACATTGCAGAGTGTAACAGAGGCGCATACCACTGCGACAACGGCACCTGCATTGCGGGACCTTACGAGTGTAACGGCATCAACGACTGCGGCGACTGGAGTGACGAACGCCACTGTAAGTATACTTCCAGTGGCGTTTCGCAGCATTTTCATTGCCACAATCTCCGCAATTTTTTTAGCATCTAAAATATCTTCAACGGGGTTTTAATTTTCAGTGAACGGTCGGTTTACAGCATTCAGCACACATTTATATTTCTGAGACATAGTTCTACAACATCTCAGAAACAAATTGGGATCCATTGAGTACTAGAAAGAAACTGTTTCGTAGTTGTCTGTTTTGTTGTTGTTGTTGTTGTTAAACAAGCGCTTCGAGTGGCAACTTTGGGGGAGTATGGTGAAGACAGACATGTCCAGGTCAATTTCAGTCAATTTACGCCAATGAAATAAACACCTTTATTACTAGAACGCTATCATCGCATGTTCTTGATATATTGGGCTACTATGTGCATTGCAAATTACCCACATGCTTTATTGATAATTTGAATTTTGATTATCAAGTCCTTATAAACTATAGGTGGCACAATAGGGTGACAAAAAATCGTGCAGCCTTATTAACTTCAACAACAACCAATTACCTCCTGTAGTTTTTTTAATTACCGATTCGCACACTTCAGTAAGTCTTTGCTCCAATCTTCCAAGGAAATTGTTTCTAGATTTGTGATGATTGTTGGACTTTTTTCCCGGATTTTAATTTTTAAATGTTGTCACACGCTTTCATTCGCATTTAAATCCGGAGACTGAAATCAACCCTTGCAGAATGTCAAAGTTGTTGACGGCAAGCCACCTGTTTCTACATTGTCGCAGCAGTATGCTTGGTGTTATTATGTATTGATGGAAAATGCAATCGGGAGGAAACCCGGGCTCTCTACAAAAGCCACTAAGTTATCCCTCGTGATTTGTTGGTATATATGTCTGCTTTTATTTTATTCTATTCATTTTTTAATTCCTTTTTATTTTATATTTATATATCGCTGCTTTCATTTTATTTGATTCATTTTATATTTATTTTATCTGTGCAAAAGGCACTAAGTTATCTCTCGTGATCTGTTAAATATCTCTGCTTTTGTTTTATCGTCTATAATAGACAGTTTACATCGCACAAAAGCAGGCGTGATGCATGATACTACCATGACAACTTTAAATTGGTAATTGCGTACTTCGGTACAACCGCTTCACCGTCTTTCTTTCGCACGCAATTTCGAGAGTTACGATTAAAACAACACAATCTTAGCTTCATCTGTCCATAAAACTTTTTCATTATAAGACTTGAGCTCCCCTGTATGCCATTGTACGAATTAACTTGGCGTCTTTAAGCCATTTCAAAATGAATGATTTAGATCTCCAATCTTCTTTGGTCCGCGCGACTCTATACTGTCTCTGTGTATGTACTTCATTAGTTATATTCCCTCAGTTACAACATTCTGACGATCTTCACTGCCATACCAACTTTTTTCTATCTCCATAATCTTGGAGAGATTTGCTAAGGACCACCAGGTGTACATTGGTTCATAACAGTATGTCAGCCATTTAAATCTTGTCTTGAATGAACTAATTGTAGCAAATGGGATAGTAAGGTCCCTTAAGACCTTTCTGTAACTTTTTCATTACTCCACGGCTGAACAACCTGTGCTTTTTTTGCGTTAGTCAATTCCTTGCGTCCAGCCATACCTAGAACCGCCCTCTGTGAGTAGCAATTGCATAATATCCGGTTTTAAACTACAGGTTGACTCGAGTTACTGAGAGCAATATAGAACAATGTAGAATGTTTTACTTTGAGGTTTAACCAAAATCTACCACTTTATGATGTAAAATTTATACTCTACGAACACTTCTCATCCCCCATTTAAAACATGAAAATGGATGTATTCTCTGTGTATCAATGATTTTTTTTTATCCGTAGATTCTGATTCAACTCTTAAAGGTAGCTAGCATTCTTTACTCTTTCAATACATTGAGCCATTATGTCTGCATGAAACGGCCCTGTGTGTCGTCATTGATCATTATCCAGTTACATATACAAATAGTATATAGAGCACTCTGAGGCCCATGTGAGTGAGGAGACGCTGCTATGGTTATATCGATTCTAATAAATACCCGCAAGAGAAGAAAGAGCGTTGTAAAGTTACAAAACTTTCACAGTAGGGGCTTGACATATGTAAATTTTTTCAATGTGTTCACATGTAGGCTTACTGAATCTAAGTTCATGCATTATTATATAAATTATGAGCCAATATTACTATACTCTGAAGTTCAAAACTCCGTTTACACAACAAAGGCGATATCACAGAGGAAAAATGAAGGGACACATAGTGTGACAATAGACACTCGGAACCCATGCACGTGGGTGTTCCCACCCAGAATCAACGAGCGTGGGATCAGCAAGTCGGGAAAGAAGAGGAAGAACAGATCGAAGAAAGATCAGTAGGAGTAAAAGATGGGAAGGAAGTAAAGTGGGAACGAAAGACAAACGTGTTGAAGGCCTAGCTAATGACAAAGGTAACCTACAGGGTCCCCCTGGGGGCACTGCTCTCGATAACATAGGATGGGCGAGCCAAAACCAGAATAACCCTATGGCCTATGACCCATCCTACGCTATACCCCGTGAGAGATTATGAGCCAGTAAGTACCTTAAGATCATGAAGTATGGAAGAATACCAAGCCTATGCATGAATGCAGAAAAAGACTTATGGTTGGCTCATGCTTACGTTCATAACTACCCACATATTTATTTTTGGTTCTTCTTTATGTTACTGTCGAATATGGCATATGGTAGGAAGCAAAAGGTCACTTGAGAGGCACTCTGAGAGAACATACCTCCGCCAAGAAACACTGACGAAAAACTGAAATTAGTCAGAACACCAGGAAATCCATTCAATCATGACCAGAATTTCATCAATTTTGCCTCTCAACATTCCTTACAACTCCTGTAATTTTTTTGAAGATCCGTTCATACCTTTTTGAATTAAATTCTGGCAAACGTTACGACCTTATGTCAGGATCCTCGTCCGCAAAGCTCAAGTTTCCGGTGTGGCTGCTGCCAGTCGTCGTATGTACTAATCGCATATTAGTACATCAGTTTGTTTGTTTCTCCCGCGTTTATTCAACCTATGAGATTACTGTGAGTTCGTTGCAGTTACCGGGTGCCAGAGGTATTCACTTGCACGACAGCGTCACAGCCACACCGGAATGGTAGGAACGTTGGCTCGCCTAAGTTGAAGAAGCAGGACTCCCTCGTCCCTATTGAAGCTTCTAGATGAGCAGCTCGCGTGTCGTTTCGAAGCATTTAATATCGGTAGCACAGATACGGTGGCATAAATGACGTCCGAAGCCTCGCATCAGCTTGTCCGGGTGAATGCAGAGTCTGGCCTCGGCATAGATGTATTTTGTCTCAATTACGAAGCTGAGAACATGAGAGAAAAAAGTAACTTATGCGATTCAATGCTAAGCTGTTACGCTGCTATGAAATTAACCAATGCTATTAGCAGATCCAAATAAGTAACAGACCGCCGCCCGGATTATCAATGCCCACGTCTAATAATGTCCTGTAAATAGCGCATACTACCGCCAAAAACACAAAAGACAACTCAAATAGGGGCAAATGGCATTAGGGTGCAAAAAATGTAAACAGTGGCTTTACTGCGATGGGTTACCATATTCGTAGACCCTCATTAAACGAACGTTGCCATTGCATACTATCCGTAACATAGTTTGGGCGAACTTAATAAAGTTAACTAACATCAACGCAAAAATGAAAAATTGATAGCGGCTACATTCATGCTTTCAGTAGCATTCATATTTTCATTTTATTTAGCTTGCAAATTGAGCGCAGAAGTGTATTTGTTAATTTTGCAACTCAAGCAGCAATGTACAACATTATACCTAATGCAGAAAAATATCCATCACACTATATTCGAATTTTCTGAGCGAAAAATTCTCAAACGATGATAAATGTGTAATGAATCAAAGTACTTACGCTAGTTTTCGTCTCCATAAATTTGCAGGTGAATGCGACGGAGATAAGATCAAGTGCGAGAACACCGGCCGCTGTATCTACGCTCGTTGGATATGTGATGGTGACAACGACTGCGGCGATATGAGTGACGAACAGAACTGCGCAGGTATCTTCCACGTAGCGCGATGCTAAGCCTTCACTGGTAACCATATACAAAAGAACACTACGTTCCTAACTATTAATATGTTTAAATTGTTTATGTAAGTTGTCCAGTACTTTTGCTCATCATGATCAATGGCATGGGGCACCAATGCTAGTTTGCCAATAACAAAGGTACACCAAGAAGCCTCAACTGAAGTAAATCCTATGGTAGTCACAAAATATATAACACAGACAAAAGTTGAAAAAGTAGATACCGGTAGTTAGAGCACTCTGAGAGTCCATACCACTGCCAGGCTGGGCAACGGTAAGGAAAAATTCAAATTGGTTCTGAAACCATGAATTTCTTTTTATCGACAAAAAAAATCTGACAATAATAACAACTTATGTAATATTACAGTCAAACACACGATCAGACCAACAGATCATCACTAAAATTTGATCATTTGTCTTAAATATTACCAACAATCCCTGTAAATTTCATAAAAATCTATTCATGAACTATCGAGAAGACGTCCTCTTTACGTAGCGATGGATACCCCTATTCAGAAGGACTTGCGCTCATTTTTGTCGTTGTGAAGACGTCTCCTTCAAAGAACGTAATATATACAGCAATGTACTCTTTATCTCCCTAGGGGAATATATATTTGCGTATATATTTTTAAATACATACTGTATATCTATATATATCTGTCTACCCAAAACGTGGTAGAAGAAGTTGAGCAATGTTCATAAATTTTTTGTAGGGAGTTTGGTCGATTGGCCTAGATGTGGCCCATGTCAAAAACTAGGCCTAACTCCCCATCAGAAATACCGGCGTTTAATTTGCCTCCACCGCAGCAGATCGTCTTTCGCAGCGAGACGTCCTATTTTTTTCTATGTTTTTATTAAGGGTTTAATACTAGGAGCATATTCCGCTATCCATGTTGGACAAAAGTGAAGTCAACTTAGACCACACCCTTACCTGGGAAACCCACATGCACTGGTTTGTGCTGCGGGTATAGGCCCACTGGCCCCAGATAAGTGTAGTTGCAGTCGATCTCGGGTCACCAATAACTATGACGATAATTTGACGGAAAACAACAAATGACCCGAGATCCTCCACCCCCCTCATCTCTGAAGACAGCAGTTCAGCCACGGCGCCATGCATGCACACACAACTGCCGAGCCAGTACACCAAGATCTACAAAGAGCTCACGTGCCTGGTTGGGCATCGAACGAGAGATTCAAGGTGTTAGAGCTGAAAACGGAAGCATGCAGGTACCGTGGCGGCAAAGAATCTGTATGAAAATTTAGGAGTAGCTGGCCATAAAACATGGCTTTGTTGAAATAGCCCACACCGCGGTTGATGGTCTTACGCCACGAGGCGTTCTAGTTTTAATGGAACGGTAGGCTGTCAGCGTTTTAGAAATTTCCGGAAGGATCCCTCCAAATGTTCTCTTTGAAGTACGGAAAAAATGGCTGGCCCTTCTAGCTTCTCGATGTTTTCTTAGCTCATGCCCTTCTTTGGCAAGCCAGTGAGCCATCTATTCGGCATAAAATACAACATGCAGCATTTACAAGCAATGAGAGTTCCAAGCGAATACCGCAAGCTGTCTGCGCTGCATTAGTGTATAATTTACCACTATATCGTACGTTGCATTTTACATTATCAGCAAATTTACTGAGCAGTTCGTCGCTTGTTGACCTTGGCACTTTTGCGTTTTGCAGAACTAGCAAACGTCCCAACTAATCCAATCTGAGCCCTCATTGTTAAGCTCCACCGCAGCAACCGCTGCCGGGAGGGAACACATCACGTCCCTCATGTAATCGAATGCACCGAGTGAGAAACTACTCGATCATCTGGCAAAAGCTCTCTTCTCGTAAACGGCCACTGCCGAAACAGTCAGTGCAGAGGGATGCCTTACTCTAATAAACTTTTTTTAGGATTTACAGTTAGACCATTTTATCAGGGTAGCTCGGTCGTAGTCAAATTGCTTTATAGTGTTGCCAATTCTATGGATATTTCTGAGATTTTGTTCGGCCCATATGTTAGCCCCGCCCATTACTTGCAAATAAAGATATCTCAGAAATACCCATAGAATTGGCACCGCTTTAGAGGAATCTAACCACGATCAAAGTGCCTTGATAAAATGGTAAGACTATAGTACAATGGATTACTTGACCTCTTGTGGGTACCTTTGGAAATATCGGCAATTCGTGCTTCACGCTCACATTCATTAACACATTGCAGAGTGTAACAGAGGCGCATACCACTGCGACAACGGCACCTGCATTGCGGGACCTTACGAGTGTAACGGCATCAACGACTGCGGCGACTGGAGTGACGAACGCCACTGTAAGTACTTCTAGTGGGGTTTCGCAGCATTTTCAGTGCCACAATCCCCGCAATTTTTTTAGCATCTAAAATATCTTCAACGGAGTTTTAATTTTCAGTGAACGGTCGGTTTACAGAATTCAGCACACATTTATATTTCCGAGGCATAGTTCTACAACATCTCAGAAACAAATTGGGAGCCATTGAGTACTAGAAAGAAACTGTTTCGTAGTTGTCTTTTTTTTGTTGTTAAACAAGCGCTACGAGTGGCAACTTTAGGGGAGTGTGGTGAAGACACTGACATGTCCAGGTCAATTCCAGTCAATTTACGCCAAGGAAATAACCACCTTTATTACTAGAACGCTATCATCGCATGTTCTTGATATCTTGGGCTACTATGTCAATTGCAAATTACCCACAAGTTTCTTCGATAATTTGAATTTTGATCATTATCAAGTCCATGTAAACTATACGATATTCTTTTAAAAGCTTTTGCATACGTAATATTAATAAACAGTAGGGAAAATAAATGACCATACATATGAAAATATTCAATATTTTTACTCCTAGGGTATTATCCAAACAAAATGAGGATAAAATTACAGATCAAGATTGCATACTGCCAATATATGCATATGCACCTAAATGATATTCACTGTTTACGAAAGTATCGCATGCTAATAGTTTTTAATTGTGACAAAAAATCGTGCAGCCTTATTAACTTCAACAACAACCAATTACCTCCTGTAGTCTTTAATTAACGATTCGTACACTTTAGTAGGTATTTGCTTCATTCTTCCAAGGAAATTGTTTCTAGATTTTTGATGTTTGTTGGACTTCGTTCCCGGATTTTAATTTTTAAATGTTGTCACACGCTTTCATTTGCATTTAAATCCGGAGACTGAAATCAACCCTTGCAGAATATGAAAGTTGTTGACGGCAAGCCACCTGTTTCTACATTGTCGCAGCAGTATGCTTGGTGTTATTTTGTCTTGATGGAAAATGCAATCGGGAAGAAGCCCAAGCTCTCTACAGAAGCCACTAAGTTATCCCTCGTGATTAGTTGATATATCTCTGTTTTTATTTTATCGTCTATAAGACAGTTTGCCAACACATTACAGATAAGCATTTGTGATACATGATAGTATCGTGACCAACTTTAAATTGGTATTTGCATTCTTCGGTACGACCGCTTCACAGTCTTTCTTTCACACACAATTTCGAGAGTTACGATTAAACACAATCTTAGCTTCATCTGTCCATAATTTTTTTTCATTATAAGAGTTGAGCTCAGCTGCGCGCCCTTTTGAATTTACCTTCGCGTCTTTAGGCCGTATCAAAATGAAAGATTTATATCTTCAATATTCTTTGGTCTGCGCGACTCTAGACTATCTCTGTGTAGGTACTTCATTAGTTATTATTCGCTTAGTTACAACATTATGACGATCTTCTCTGGTGACCACTGACATTTTGATCTGCCATCCCAACTTTTTTCTTTCTACGCACTCTGGGAGAGATTTGCTTAGGAGCACCAGGTGTACATTGGTTCTCAACAGTATGTCAGCCACTTAAAAATGTAGGCGTTAGTCAGACATGCCTACAGGTAAATCCTTATCTAGCTATATATATATTTATATATCGATCTGGTTGTTTAAATATAAACGATTATTACTAAAAACTACGTAAAGTGTCATCAACTTCCGTTAGCTGTAGTTTGACTATTTCACCTAAAGAACTAAAATCTATGGGTTAAAAAGCAATATCACCTAAAGAACTAATGTCTACGGGTTAAAAAACGACGTTTCTCGATAGATAAACTCTCAAAACTGGCCGTTTTTGGCTTGATCTGTCCCTATACCCGACCGACCAACTCGACTAGAGCCCCTTCAATGAGCTGGCCCTTGGATGGTTAGGTTAGACTAGGACTGGTTCTGTTAGCGTAGTGTTTTTAGTGTATTTATGTGGGTTCTTAGTGTTTTTATTGGTTTTAAATGTTTAGTGGAGAATTCTTTTTAAGTTAAATATAAGTGTTTTTTTTTTTACTTGGCGTCAAATTTTGGTTTCTCCTCACATAGCGTCAATTTTTTATTTTCCTTACTTAGCGTCAATTCTAAATCGTATATTTCTGCTTTTTCGTAGAAATAAACCTTGTTTTTAGCTTATTGGACGTTAGCAGAACCAGACCTGGCAAAACCTAACCTTACACGTGCGTATAAATTAGTTTGTAGACTAATTACACGGAAGAGCGGATTACACCATAAATTACACCTAATGCACAAAATTTACACTTGACGAACCCTCATTAGCTATATATATACTAGTGGCCCATGCCGTCATTATAAATGACGGCAAAAAATTAACACTTCACCAAAACCCCCGCCGTCTTTTGGGCTTCCTCATTTTTCCCCTATCTAATACTGAAGAAA
>LQNS02278124.1:7969849-7996041 GCA_001587735.2 Parhyale hawaiensis | reverse complement strand
TCTCGGTGTTGAAGAACAAGTGTGGTGTCTCCATGCTAAAATATGAAAGTTTCACGAGTCTGTCTGAAAGGCCTTGCAAAGCCGTGAAAGTTTCACGGGTCCAGCTAGTAATGGATAATCCGATGTATAAAAAAGGAACGAGGCAAAGCGAATATGAAAACCAGACGTTCCAAGGATTAGCTAAGGCAAACATGAACTCCTGGGGACAACATCCCATAAGATAGGTAATCCTGACCTACCATATTGCTCATTTTATGCCCACTGAGGTCAGCGAAAACTGTACTCATAACGAACTAGACAAAGCTTGTGGGTAGAAGATCTAACCGGCAAGTCCTAGTAAAAGTCTTTCTGTCACTTAACAATGGGCGGAAATAATCTGCACATAAACTTATATATACTCTGTTACGAAAGGCAGCTTACATTGTTCGCTAGACTCGAACATAGTATATAAAAAAGTCTAAAAAGAACTTAACCGTTTTCACTGCAGTGCAGGGCTTACTCTGTTCTAAAGCACAAAGCTCTGTTGGAAAATTTTCGAGAGGAGTCGACATGTTTCAACTCGGCCGATTTATTGTTGTTCAATTTAGATGTCAGTAATTTGAAAGCAGAACTTCACATTGACACATAAGAAAATATCTTCTCATTCGCTGTATATAATATATAGATCAATATTGAGTACACAGAAACACAAGAATACGAAACGATTGTTATTGAATATTAAACGACTTTGTTCCAGCTGTCCCAAGCACTACAGACGTGCTTGAAACGGTGCTTAACGACTGGATGAAGAGCCGTGCATTACATGGGAAAAGAGTGAAAAATGCGTAACATTGACGCTAATAGGGATAGCATGTCAGGGGAATAAATGGGCACAGCAATATGGCAGTATAAGCAAAATACATATGCTTACTTAATTTGAAAGGCGTATAATGTAGATAAATTTAATGGAAGGTTAGCTAATCCACTGGGTCTCCACCCATAACTGCAGTTGATGTTTCGAGGTGTAGCTGATGCTTGAGATAATGTCCCACATAAGCTAGATATTTATGCAAATAATACGTGTTCCTAGCCAGCTTTCACGAGCACATAATTCGCAGGTACGTGCAACGGGATGCAGTTCAAGTGTGAGAACACCGGCCGCTGCATCTCCGCTCGTTGGCGGTGTGATGGTGACAACGACTGCGGTGACATGAGTGACGAGCAGAACTGTTGAGATGGTAGCATCCCATTCGAGTACGGCTATGAGGACATCCCACATTTGTAGATTCTAAAAAAGTTTGATTTTTACACTGAGTGTGACTTATTGCAGTTGCAGCACTAGTAACTTGAGTGTTATAACGCTGCGGAGTTTGATAAATTTCAAATACGTGATTATGAAAAGTCAGATGTACACTAGCTAGGAAGCTAGATTAGGAAGCCACATGTACAATGCGGGGAAATAATAGGTATAGCATGTAGTCAAATTGCATGAAGCGACCAAAACTACACTAGACGGTCAAAAGTATGCAATGTGAATGAAGACTATCGAGGCCAACACATAGTTCAGGGTATCAGGTTGGTGCGAAGGCAATGTACAATTTCCAGTACAAAGTTTTCAGACAGTTGATTTATTTTTTAGCCTTTTTTGTAGATATAACGTAACTCTGAGTTTAATTTGTACAATTTTCTTCGAGATTATCTAACGCTTGCCCATTATTTTCAAAAAATACACCCCCATTTTCGTGCCACTTATTGATCAAGTAATAGAAGGTTTACTCGACGAATTTAATGATGTGCTGATGCAGGCGCAGCAGCTTAAGCTATTCAGAACCCTCATGATGTTGATGTAGTGAATGGGAAAAGTTGCAGTATGAGTTTTTTTTTTCGCTTCCAAAGTGGCGACGGAGTTAACTTTGAAAGAAAAATAAATATAAAAGACACGATTCCGTAGTAATGCTTTTGTTTAGGCCATAAAGACTCACCATACTCAATTGAGTACACTTACCTAAACAGCTGCTGCACATTCACTGCTGCGCACATGGTCACCAAATTTCACTCAGTAACAGGTAAATGGTTGGTGTTAAGCTTGATACGGTCGAGGGTACTTTTATCGTGGGTGTATTTCTGTGATATTCTCTATTTTGTTTTACATATTTCCGTGCGTCTTCACACTCTTTCATTTATTTCTGTGGCGCCAAAAACACTAGGAAGGTTAGCATATCAAAACAATCTGTTTGTAAAAGCTTATTGGTGTATAGATTAGTGAACTGCGCTAAACATTTTTCATCGAGTAATTTGAGACTGTACTCGAATGAGTACAATGGGCGCACATGCCTATAAGAAATTGTCATAGGAAGCAACCATGACAATGGTCGAGCTTTGGTGCAAATCATTCGTAATCACCGGCATTTATTGGGTGCTGCCCAACCTTTATGGTTGGGCAAATTCCAAGATTTCCAACTATAATTGATGAGGAAAGTAGTCCATAATCAAGGATATTTTTTTTTCACCCATGTTTCCATACTTACCCAACCTTCTGCAACACGTATTCGCCAATAGCATCTCCCTCCGTATCACAGATATTACCATCTGCATCCTATTTGGGATACAATATCGTTCGAGCAATGGACGTCCGACTTGTATTACTGCCGAATAGTTGTCTATAAAAAAAATAAGTTCAATTCATACGTGCATGTTAGGATTGCAGCTCAGAATAGTCAAAAGTTCTGAACTTCAGTACGATTATACAGCAGGATCTTGAACCAGTCTGTGCAGTCACGCACGTTTATATTCAACATCTTTACCTCTAAGCTTGAATAGAGTCATTACTACGCAGCTTAAAGGAAGTTCCATCTCCATCTGTTAATTTTGCCCAAATACATTTTCAGGGTAGAGTAACATGTCTGGTACCCGTCCACCATGCTAGTAGCCGTCCACTTGGCTTCAAAAACTTCCTGTATGAAAACTAGCAGTGCTAGAAGGCCGTACATAGTCTGAAACTGTAGGTTAAGTAGTAGCCTACAGTTAAGC
Organism: Parhyale hawaiensis; assembly: GCA_001587735.2. Classification (NCBI taxonomy): domain Eukaryota; kingdom Metazoa; phylum Arthropoda; class Malacostraca; order Amphipoda; family Hyalidae; genus Parhyale; species Parhyale hawaiensis. Next base: position 7,993,032 of record LQNS02278124.1, on the reverse strand, counting down.
CTATCTACGGTACTCTAGCGCCGCTAGTTTTCACACAGGAAGTTTTTGAAGTCAAGTGGACGGCTACTAGCATGGTGGACGGGTACTAGACATGTTACCCTAGGTAAGGCTAAATATAGCATAAAACTTCAACTTGGTTTTACATATTCCTTTTTGTGATTTTTTGCTAATAAACCTAACAGATAAAAAGTGAATAAAAAACAAAAATAGATGGTAATATTTGTTCAAAAATTGCAATACTGTTGAAGGGATACAAGAGACAATAATGATGGGTAACTACGCTAATCTGCGGAGCCTGGCCGCGTTATCGTCTCTCACAACAGAGATGTGTGCGTGTTTGTGTACCGAGATCGTGTGCCCGTGAGCGGCGTTTAAGTTGGTGCGCCGCGCTGCTCGCTGTATCGCTGATTAATTTGGGTTAGGTTAGGTAAGGTTAGGTGACGTTAGGTAACGTTACATTAGGTTGGGTTAGGTTAGGTTGGGTTAGGTTAGGTTAGGTTAGGTTGGGCTAGGTTAGGTTAGGTTGGGTTAGGTTAGGTTGGGTTAGGATGGGTTAGGTTAGGTTGGATTAGGTTAGGAGGTTAGGTAAGGAGCTTAGGTTAGGTTAGGTAAGGGTAGGTTAGGTTAGGCTAGGTTAAGTTTGCCTAGGTAGTGTTTATGTTAGTGGTGGCGCGCGCAGGAGAGCTAACGTGAACGCAAATTCGTCGTGAGAGACGATAGTGCAGCTAGGCCCAATCATTGCTGGGAAAGGTCAGTAAACCCACAGCAATATTCTCAATATTCCCAAAGGATTTCCCGCAAATATTTTTCAGGTATTTTCCGATGATATTCCTAAGGGATATTCCCAAAATAGTGCAAAAAACAATATCCATGAGATATCGCGCTCTAATATCTAGTGAATGTAGACTGACGAAGTTCCTGGAATAACAAGGGAATAAAAAATGTTACACGGATGCGTGCCAAGTCTGTTGCTTTGAAATTGAAAGCGTATCAACAGAATCTAAAAAAAAAAACAATCAATATAAGCTAGATAAAGAAACGTAAGCAATAGATGTCAGTGGAAGAACTCGGTAGTTGCAAAAACTGAAATGATTTTGGCACCCACAACTGGTGGACTCAGTACGTCTAATTCGACCAAAATTCCTTTTTTTTTATTGTAAGCATGCAGAGTAAATCATAGGATGTTGAGGAGGAATAGGCACGCCACCACTACCCGCGGTAGCAGCAGACGTTGCAGATTCGAATGTCAACTCAGCGCTTGGTGCGCTGACTCAGCATTTGACATTGGCACAGCTGCTCGGGGGGTACTCACCCTCCCCACCCCCCCAAAAAAAGGGAAGGGTAGGGGGAGTGAGGGTTGTCGCACAGAACCGTGACGCTTGCACCGAAGCGACAATTTCAGCTCGACTCATTCCTTTCTCCCCCCCAAATAATAAAATTACACAGATATTGCTCAGGCATCAACAGTCCTCGCATGAAGTATAATTATTACTACGCACCGTATTTTTAATACCAATTCCAGCAATGTGTTTGCACGTCTGGAATGTAGAAAATATAAAGCCAGAAATATCTTGCATTAACATCTTTATTAATTATAATTGACGGACACTGACTATCCACTGATGTAAATCTACGAGTCAACTGTCAATTTTCTCCCCATGTTGACTTTAACGCAAGTACCTCAGCGGCTGTTCCTTTACGATGGGTAGAGTATCCAGTTGAGACAATGTTTTTTTTTCTATTTCATTCTCTTGGCGATCGTAGTCGAGTCCAGCTGTCCATTTCTCTGGATCCAGTTGGCCCATATCTGCAGCACGAACTAGTGCATGTGGGTTTCCCAATAAGCAGCGTGATCAAGCATCAGCAGGTTGTAAGAGGCCAAGTTCCTGTACAGGACTATAAACGGTTTCGTAATCGAGTTGCGAACGCGATTCGCAGTGCAAAGAAGATTTTTTCGAACATAAGTTTCGTGAAACTGCTGAATCACCGAAAGCCATGCGGAAAGAAATAAATATGTTTCGGAATAGATAGTCTTCCAGGCCTGAGAGAGTTATTTGTGAAATTTTAGCACATGATCAATTAATTACCAGCTCTAGGGAAATTTCAAATTCCTTCAATCTACACTTCTGCTCTTTTGCGCGTAAACTGTGTAATGATATTCCCCAAGGTTAATGCAGATCCCCTGTCCTTTGTGCCGACAGTTGTGAGCTCGTTTGTCTTGATGCCAACCGATGGGAAGGAAGTTAACAGCGTCATAGCCTCGTTTCGATCTAAACCTTGTGATACCGACTCCATTCCTAACTATCTTTTCAAGCTCATTTCGCCACGTGTTGCTGGTGTAATTGCAAATATTATAAATGTCCCTGTTCAGGAAGGTATTTTTCCTGATGTATTGAAAATCGCTAGGGTAATTCCACTTTTTAAATCAGGTCAACGTAAGGTAATGACAAATTATAGACCAATCTCTACCCTTCCATTTCTTAGTAAAGTATTTGAAAGAATAATATCTAGGCAACTATCAGCATTCTTCCAAAAATATATCATTTCCTCAAACCAATTTGGCTTTTGTAAAGGCAAATCTAAATTAGATGCAATTTTACAGTTTTGTGATTATGTGTACTGCCATATTAAAGATGGTAATCTTTTAATATCTGTCTTCTTGGATCTGTCCAAAGCGTTCGATACTGTGGATCACGGCATTTTGTTGCGCAAACTGTACTGTTGTGGTGTTAGAGGTAGCATGCTGCAGTGGATGCGATCGTATTTAATTGAAAGGAAGCAGTGCGCTGATATTGGGGAATAGGTCATCTTTGGGCACGGTGGATACTGGAGTACCCCAGGGATCCATACTAGGTCCCTTGCTCTTTATCATATATCTAAATTACATGAAATTTTTGTAGCAGCTTCTCCAGCATATACACTTTGCCGATGACTCAACTGCTTTTTAATCAAGAGCTAACATTTATGAGCTGTGCAATACGGTAAGTTTTGGAACTTAAAAACTAGACAATTGGCTGTGTTGCAACAAATTATCGTTGAATATAAAAAAAACTTAATACATGCTATTTTCGAATGTATCTTAAACTGCAGTAACTCCGATTTGTATTAGAAGTTCGTCTTTGACTCCTGTATCAGAGTGTAAATTTCTGGGCGTGACGTTAGACAAATCATTATCGTTCAATTCTCATGCTGATTATGTATTGCGTAAGCTATCTTGGCCAACATCTATACTTAGGTACCTGTCAACATTTCTTTCTGGCGATATATTGAAAAATATATATACAGCCCTGATCTACCCTCACTTGTCTAATGGAGTAACACTGTGGGAATCACGAGTCTCTGAATAGGCTGCCTGGGCTGCCGAATCGCTGTATTCGTTGTATGGCCCGAGACTATAGCGCTCCTGTACATGAACTGTATCACCGCTGCCGCATTATGCCCTTAGATCGACTCGATTATTGATTACTTTTTATTATGCACCTTCTTTCAGTATTACAAGACCGATAAATCCGAATACTTTAAAAGTAAAATAAATTCATTCCATGTTGATCACAGGCATTCCACTACATTTAAGGCTGACGGTTGCATAAACTACCCTAAAGTTGAAAAATCGAAATTTATTCGTAGTTTCATTTATAAAGCTATAAACAGATATAATAAGTTGTCGGCGGATCAGAGGGCAGTCCAGTCACGGGCAGTATTCAAGTCGCGACTGAAGAGGGCTTTCTGTTAAGCTCTTATTAGTCTGATTTGAAAAAAAAAACAAATGTTGATATTCTATAGGATGCCCATTCGGCACTGGCTTAGTAAGGTTTGCCCACCTTGTGTTGTGCGGAGCGGCCAGCTCAGCGGGTCCTGTACGTTGCCTTAGCTAGGCATTTGGTAGGGCCTACGGGGCGTCGGTCTTTCGTGTCCGCTTTGCTTATTTCCATTTTCTTACTCCTGCTTGCTCGTGCTTTATCCTGATCTCCCTCTTCTTTCCTGACTTGCTGTTCCTGTGCGCGTTTGTACTGTTTGGGAGCGCCTTCGTGCGTGGGTTCCCCATATTCCTGTCGTCATGCTGTGCGTTCCTTGCTTCTTCCTCTGTTGAATCGCCCTTGTTGTGGGGGCGGAGACTTGTACTACCTGGTATGGTAATCATCATAATCCTCTTTTTTTTTTCTTTTAACCTGCTGTTCCCGTGCACGTTGGCCCCATGTGGCAGCACCTTCGTGCGTGTTTTCTTGTTGTCTGAAATATGAATGTTTTTCTCTTTTTTTATTGCCCAAATAGACTATACAGACTAAATATGGGATTGCTGAAATCTTTCCTACGAGTTTCCGATTGAGATGTAATAAAAAATGTTGAGTATTGTAATCCTTCGTCGTGTTATGTTGATTTCATCAATAAATTATTGTTAAGCTAACAGTACCGTAACATTTAGATTTTCCCGGTAAGATGTGTAGTCACTTTAACTATGCCTTGATATTTCGATTATCAAAATGGTACAGATAGTGTAGTAAAGTTTGTATGAACATTAAACGAAAGGTGTAGAAAATTTGAAACTAATAAATCCACTTTGCCTCCCATGCCATTTCATCTCTTTTGATAATTTGCAAAGGTCGTTATAGCGCCTCTATTATAAGAACATTAGTAATGAGTTTATAATCAATGAATTTTCATCACATACCCGTCGCTATCATATTTTTACGGCACGGTCATTCTAGTTCATTATAAAGCCCACAATAACTTAGACTGGACCGGGACGTTTCTACTAGTCACTACTCGATTCTTAAAAGTATCTGGAGAAAGTTAATATTGGCCTACTCATATTCAGCCAGTATCTGCAATTTCCTATTTCGGCATTTTCATGCACCAATATTTTCCGCATTGTTTCCCCAACCCCCCCCCCCAAAAAAAAATAATAATAATAATAATAAAACAGCCCTCGCGATTGCGTTCCACGGTTGATGGTGTACACATATGTTTCTCGTTTTCTCGTTATATGCGAGTCAATTGTAAGCGGTTGGACTATCTTACCTAATGACTTAAGCGTTGCGAGGGGAAAAGATGGATAGTGCGCGGGAGGCAATGCAGCAAGATTGAACTTTGAGGTTTGCTAACGGAGTATTTTCAGACACACTGTTGTAGTACAACATTGCTATTTTCCCCCTCAGCTCTAGTGCGGTACTAAACTCAACTTAAAAAACCCAGATTTATCATATCGTGGGGTAAAAAGCGGGCCCTGGAACGTAACCCCTTTTGTATAAAGTAGATAAGAGTCAATTTAAGTGACTCCACCCATGCAAGCGTTCCAAAATGTATAGCCATATTATAGATGAGAACCAGGTTTAAACAGTGCTAGACATAAGTATTTGCACAACTCTTTTTTATGTATTTTAAAAAAATTTAGGGACTGCTTTAGGATAATTAGAACAGGAAGTTTATATAACATATGTACAATAGAATATTTAAACAGAACAGTCAGATGTGCACTTATAACAAAAAAATTTAATACAAGTAAAAGTAATGAGGGACAGAAGTATTTGACCATAATAAATATGATGTTGAATCTTTGATATTTAATAGTATAATTTGAATAAATTAGTTTCGAAATTAATCTAGAACGTTCAGGAAGCGTCTCGAAAGACAGGCAATGTACCTAAACAAACCACAGCTGGCCCAATCATTACCTCTCTAGACCTCGTTGAAGTCGCGCACACTCTCACTACAATGCCCTACGTTCAAGAAATCTCTGAAGCTACTCGTAAACGGATAATTCAACTTCGTAATGAGAGATTAACTTATAGAGTAATAGCAGAACGTGTCAATGTTCCTTTTTCAACGGTTAGAGCAATAGTCCGCAAGCATCAAGTGACTGGGGCAGTCTCCAACCTACCATGAGCTGGAGCTCCGCGTAAGATCATGAGTCGTCCTCGGCACTACATGCTGCGTAAGGTGACTAATGACCCCATGACAACTCGTGCTGACCTTCAGAGTGAACTGGCGTCTCAGGGACAGCATGTCAGCAAGAAAACTATTGTTAGAGAATTGAACCGTACTGGTATTCATTCATACACTGCTCGCAAAACTCATCTTCTTACAGCAAAACATGTCAAGAGCCGCTTAACATTTACCAAAGACCACCTGGACAAAGGAAATGAGTTTTTGGAAGGGGTTACATGGTCTGACGAAACTAAAATAGAACATTTTGGCCGAAACGAAGCTCGACATGTATGGAAGAAACGTGGTACTGCCTATGACCCCAAGAACACCATCCACACCGTGAAGCATGGAGGGGGCAGCATCATGGTGTGGGGTTGCTTTGCTGCCCATGGAGGTGGGGATGTTCATATCATTGAAGGCAAGATGAATAGTTTCGTGTACAGGGAGATATAAGAGAAGAAGATGCTTCCAAGTGACAAAATTCTACGGACGGCGCAGGTGGACTTTCCAACAAGACAACGACCCCAAGCATACTGCGAATTTAACGAAAGAATGGTTTCAAAAGAAGAAAATGCACGGTAGAGAAATATTAGTTTAGCGTCTACTGTGAATTAATATCTTTTGCTGCACCCGTAAAACTGATAGTTTCACGGTCAGACAAGGCCTTTCACATGGATCAGTGAAACAATCACAGTGTAAACTGGCAAGGCCGCATCTACTTCACAAGAACGCTGAGACTCGATGTATGACATCTTAATTACGAACATCCTCTTTGCTGATGATAATTCCTATTAGCTGCTCAACAGGACCCTTGGAATTCCCATGGTAGCAAACCAAACCTGCCCTGTCAAACTAGCCTCGTGGAATTCCCATGGTAGCAAACCAAAGCTGCCCTGTCAAACTAGCTTCGTGGAATTCCCATGACAGCAAGCCAAAGCTGCCCTGTCAAACTAGCCTCGTGGAATTCCCATGGCAGCAAACCAAAGCTGCCCTGTCAAACTAGCTTCGCGGAACCCCAATGGCAGCAAACCAAAGCTGCCCCGTCGAACTATAGCTTCGTAGAATTCCCATGGTAGCAAACCAAAGCTGCCACGCTTAATTGGACCCGTGGAATTTCTAAAGTACCAGAGTACCAGAGCGCAATGCAGGTTCTAATTCATCTATCGATGTTATACTGAAAGTCTGTGAATTTAATTTACTTGCGTCTTGCTTGTGTCGTGCTTGACACAGCTTCTTCGCTTTGAGACGGAAAGAAATTCGAAGGATGAAGATTCAATTCGATTGTACCTGTGATACGGGAGTTAAACTGAGCTCGGCCTCAAGAACGGTCACGTTAAATTCAACGGTGCCGTGGGCAATACAACTGATATACGTAACATATAAACTGACTTTGCTTACAGCCTGGGTGTTGAATATTCGTTGGAAAAGCAAAAAATCTGTTGATAGTGAGCCGTATGGACAGCTCATTGACGGCAGGAGAGGATGGCGGAATAGCGGGTGGTCTCTGCCCAGCTAAATATAAATAACACCAGCTTTTTTGCGAAAGCAAAGACGATTGTGATGACGACCCAACGGGTCACGGGCCGTCTAGTATTATGCTAAAACTCGGTGAACCTTGCTTGCTTATCTGTTTACTTCTGTCTTGTTTGCACAGTTTGTTTTTAGATAGAAAGACATTCGAGCGCCAAAAAATCTGTCGTCGTTCAGGAGCCAGAGCGAGACGTATATTTCAGAAGTGGTGCAACCTAGATACCGATTTATCGAATGCACGAAAGAAGAGAAATTCTGAATTTCAAGTCCCCTGGCCAGTACCGTATCAGTAGCTAAGACGATTGAAGAATAGCTTCAGTCTACTGGCTTTAGAGCTAAAATATCAGTATTTGCGTTGTTTCGGAAATGACTTGTTTTATACTAAAAATATGTGAACTTCGCTTAAATTTAGGAGGGGCAGAAATTTAAGGGATGAAGATTAAATTCGATTGCATATGAGATAAGGAAATTAAGCCTGGGCTTGGCTACATGAACGGGGTACGATAAATTCATAGGTGAGGCGGGAAATAAAACATTTATATTGATATTGATTACAAGATGGGTGTTGAATATTCATTAGAGCAGCAAATAAGCTGTCGATAGTGACTCATACGAGCAGGAGTGGACGGACGAAGAGCGTGTGATCTCTGACCAGCTGAATTACATCTATTTCTTGCGAAAGTAAAGACGTTACGGGAAGCGAAATTTCTGACATCTCGTGTGCAATAAAACATAGGCGGCTTCACAAAAAAAAATTAAATACAACCTGATCATTTAATTAAGATTTTACCATTGATAAGTGATTATCTGTGCTCCATTTTTTACAAATCCATTGCCTTAGGAATTTATGCTGATATACTTAAAACGGCTCGTGCCATAGCACTACATAAGTCAGAAAATAGGGATTTGCCATCTAATTATAGACCAATTTCAACTCTCTCGTTATTCAATAAAATTTTTGAAAAACTAATCCGCTCACGTTTAGTCCAATTCTTAGATTTTCAAAATATTTTAAACAGAACCAATTTGGATTCAGAAAGGGCAGAAACACAACGCATGCAATATTTACCTTAGTTCACGACCTGCTATCGGCTTTTAGAGAAAAGAACGTATACAGTCTGTCTATTTTTAGATTTAAAGAAAGCCTTTGATACGGTCAATCACGAAATATTATTGAGAAAGTTGTCCCATCAGTACTATTTTTCATGAAAAAGCCTCCTGAACAGTAATAAGCACAGGAGACAGTGGGGATTTTCCTGTAACTCGGCCTTTGGGACGTCTGTCTTCCGTGCCCACTTTGCTTCTTTTAAATCTTATACTTGTACTGATTCCTCTTCCATTTGTTCTGTATCTTGTTTCCCGACGTGATGTTCCGTGCGCATTAGTCCTGAGTGGGAACACCCTCGTGCATTTTATCTACGTTTCTATCGTTAGTAGTAGATGTTCCTCTTTCTTCCTCTGAGATATCGCCTAGGTTGTGGAAACAGATTTAAACTTCTAAATACAATACTTGTTTTGGCATATTACATGTCGCTTCTCTACCCTCTCCTAGAACAGCTAATATGCAACGGAAGCTTCAGCTAACCTATAGAATAATACTATTTCCTTTTGATCCGCCGTTTTCATTGATGCTGGTGGGTTTGGCTTGAAAGTTACCGAAATTTTAGTTGCATTCTTCTCTCGGCGTACTTTGTATTCATTTATTTCCCTTTCTTGAAACACCTTCGGGGTGGGAAGGAGGGGCCTGATTTATTTCCAGGATAATGTTCTTTCGTCCCTCTCCTACAGGTGGGAACGATGGTTGCTGCGACAACTTTGTATGTTGTCCTTTGACGTCACCCCGGGCGTCTGCTTCATTGTTTGAACTTGTGCGTACACTGCTCCTCATTGGGTGAAGCTTGAGTCAGTGCGATATCGCTTAACGTCCTCGGAAGCTGCAGCTCTCTCCTTAAATTTGAACGGAACCAGCCCTCTACAGAAATATGGGTGGCCAGTTGAGGTGTGTACCTGTACGTGCACCTTGTGTACTAGTACACGAGTGACCTACGGAAAAACACCAACCTTATTTGGTATTAATTTTGTGTGAGGTAAAAGACGATAATTTGGCCTTCCACCACGTGGGGATTTCCTGTACAGCTATCTGTTCACGTTGAGTTGAGTGATTCCTTCGCAGTGATCCGAAATGTCTAAGCTCGTTCAGTTCGTGTATTGTGCGAGGGACGTCGTTGAAAACCTTTCCTAGTGGGTTTCCAACGCCGCATTGCCGGTGCGCGCTCGCTGATGCTTGCCGTTCTTTACTCAAGACCTAGCTAGCACTTGCCGGTATTGTCTTTGTGACGGCGCTATTACCGATTGCACTTTTGATTTTCAGTTAGTTTCTGTAGTGATGATTGGCTAACCTGAATTATTAGTGCTTCAGGATGAATGTAAATTGAGGAACTAACCTTTGATAAAACTCATTTGTTAATACCGTGCGCCTTTTCCCTTCCTTCATGTAACTGGTTACATGGCCAGACCTGGGACGCATAGTGTCTAGAGTTGTCTAGGTATCTGTGGTGGAGCTCTTCCCACTACAATGTGTTTTTGTAGGATCTTAAGTTTATGTGAGAGTAAGCTTCGGAGAGGAATGTTTTCAGAGTGCTGACTGCATCGACTGAGGCTTTGCTGTAGTAGGGAAGGTAGGTAGAGGAAAACTCTAATTCACGAACCGTAGATTTAGCAATACCGGGATATAATAATTTGTTCATAAATAGGTGATAATTGGTCTAAAAGGTGGTGCAAATAACCGTTATTCTTAAAGAATGTACGAAGAAAATCCATTTCATATGAGAATGCAAGGTAAGAGGAGGATAAGTGATAAGCCATGAACAGTAGAGCTTAGATAGCATTAATTTTAAATTGTTCGTAGCAATGACTGCAGAAGCTTGTAGTAAAGCCTAAAAATATTTGTTTTATTTAAAGTCCAGTGGTTAGCGTTTAGTCTTGATTTCTAAGTATGGAGTCTGTATATGCTATAGAATCGTTTGATCGGTTCTCAGCAATGAACTTTATGTTGGGATGCTTACTATTCAAATATTGTACAAATAAGTCCGAACTTTCTCCGGTCAATCGCATTTCACACCGCCCACCTATAGCACCCATAGCATTTTGTCGCCGCTCGGGTCACCTAAATAAATTTTTCAAGCTTCCTTTTACATTGTGAATATGGGAAAGAAAGTTCCTCGAAACGCAAATTCCCTATAGTTATGTTGGCATCGCGATATCCGATTGCGCAAGTGAAAATCAATGCAGGTCGACACGATTCTCGACCCCGTAGCTGTCATACCCGCTTCTACTGTCTTCCAAGTCGTCCACACACCAATAACTTCACGACTAGAGAGCCAGCCACACTGAACTATCAAACGCGCTCCTAAATTTAGAAGTGGAGCTCGGATAAGTCACGCACCGCAGAGTGTAAATTCGAAATTGTGAGAGCACTTGACAAAGTGTTGGATGTTTAGAAGGGAGCTATTGGAAGAAGAATGGTAATTTCATTTTTTTTTTTTTTTGTTACAACTGCCGGTATGTAGGTATCTCATCCCAGGGAACGCAGAAGCGCTGCATACGAGACACACACACTACAATCATTAGTTTTTTTGCGTTAGAGCCTCGTCCGCAAATTTTAATATAGACAGAGGAACTTATACTGAACGGATGGATTCAATCCATAGTCCACCTAAAAGTGTAAAACAGAGTTTCGTAGGCACTGAATAGCCTTACTTCGAAGCAGACACCTAGCTGCAGTCGATGTCTTCATAACTAGAGTTTCCCTGGAGTTCTAATATAATAATTGCAAGAATAGACTAAGCAATGATCCAGCCTAGTCTGGGATTCGAAAATCGTGATGAAGTACAGTATTCACTGCATACGCATATAGTAATAGAGTGAAGTCCAGTTTGGAGCTCAAAGTGCTAGAAAACGCTACTTCCAATCCCGAACTGCAAGTGTTATCTATAGTGGTGATCCGTAAAATTTACAGCTGAGGGGAATGAATCATTTTATTTCCTGTTCTCGCCTTGAAATGTTAATGAGACAGGGTATTTACGAACGGATCTTTTTACTGCTGTATCACTGCTGGATAAAAATGGATTACGATCATATCTTGATGGATAAGCATTCTTGGCATTTGAGTAACAAGTTCAAACAGAGTATATTGAGTCACCATTCTACAGTGTGTTACTTTTGACTATGCAAATACAATTTTTTACCTTATTTTTAAAGATAAGCGTCTAACTTTGAAATATCAATATTAACTAAATGTATGGCTATATTGCAAAAATAAACAGCACAATTTGCTTATTTACGAGTTTTTTACTGTTACCGCAGATTATGCAACAAGTTAATAAAAACGTCATAAAGAGGAAATAAATACAAGTGAACAGGAATATTTTTATTAAAGAGTCCAAAACCAAAAAAATGTAACCAAAACAATTCAATCAACACAGACTTTGTCAGGTTTGATATTTTAGATGGTGGAATAGAATCTGCTGCTGTTTTCACTGCATTCCACAGGCTTACTTTGCTCGAAAACTGCAGACCAAGTTCATAGACCTTCCTTTTGACCATTGCCCAGAGGTTCTCAATGGGAATTAAATCGGGCTATTCGCTGGTCAGGTCATAATCCATTTTTATTTAAATCCTCAATCCGCAAGTCAGTTAGCAGTGTATCGTGCTCGGTGTGAGGGAGCGTTATCGTGCTAAAACACCAATTTGAATCTGCTGGCGATAGCCTGCTCATCAAGCTATGGAATCAAGTTGGCTTCAAGAAACTGGCAGTACCTTTCTGCATTCAGTTCAAGTCCTTCTGCCACTTCAAATGGACCAATAAGGGTGTCACCTGCTTTCTAGGCCCAAATCATTAAACCTCCACCAACTTAACGCTTAAGCCGTATCTGTTGAAGTCGTTCATGGAGGACCCATCAAGGCACGAATCCATCTGGTCCATCAAGAGTGGCTCTGCAATCGTCAGTAAATATGACATAGGAGAACTGAGTTTTCATGTTCTCTGCAGCACATTTGACCCTATTTTCTTTGTAAGTTTTTGATAGAAGTGGTCGTTTAATTGCTTTTTTCATTTTCTCTAGCTTCTTTAGGACCTCACAACTTTTGTTTCTGCTTAGTATTGGGGCTCCAGCGTCTTCAAATATCACCTTAATTGTAGAAATTTGTTTTCTAGCCATAGAATCTTTCAAATTACGCATATCTCGAGCAGTCAATTTCCTCGTATATTCAGTATCCAGAGTTTTCCTGTTGACATTACCTTCAATTGCATAAGCCTTCATTGTTCGGTGTTCACGCTGTAATTCATTGGAAACTTCGTGTGTTGTCTTACCAGAAGCCAATAACGAGATTACTTTGGTCTTTTTTTCACTGGTTAGACCGCTTTTCTTACCCATATTGACTAGAAAGTGATGTTGCATAATCTGGCGTAACAGCAGAACCCCGTACGAGAAGCAAATGTTGCCAAAACGTGAGAAATGGTTCCGTTTTATGTTCTATAATTGTTTTCATAGTTACAACATACCTGTGCACTAACTTACTATCAATGTTTTAAATGTTTGACACTTATCTTGGACAATAAGTAAAAAAAATTGCATTTGTATTATCAAAAGGTAACGTACTGTAGTTTATGTAGGAAAGTATGGAAATCGCTGAACGAACAAACTTCCACAGAGCTCGTCGCAGTAACTTAGCCATTTTCAATAAATAAAAAATGTTTCAAGTGTGAAGCTCAGTAAATAACTGATTAGAACAAACCAAAACAAAATAGACAATATCTAAAGTGTATTTGAATGGCACTGATCTGATCATTAAGAATATATAGATATAAGTGCAGAGCATACTAAAATCTTACCACTCATCAACTGGCCATATACCGTATCTTATCTGATAGTAGAATTGTAGCGTTTTATGCAACGTATGACGGCGTGTAAGACAAATACAGTGCCTAGACATGAGTATTTGCACAACTCTATTTTTTATGGATAGAAAAAAATAGTGACTGCATTAGGATAATTAATACAGGAAGTTTATAAAACATATATACAGTGCCTCGACGTATTTGCACAACTCTATTTTTTATGTATTTTAAAAAAATTTGGGATTGCTTTTGGATAATTATTACAGGAAGTTTATATAACATATATATATAATAGAATATTTAAACAGAACAATTTAATGTGCACTTATAACAAAAAAAAATTAACACAAGCAAAAGTAATGAGCGACAAAAGTATTTGGCCAAAAAAATTATGACATTCGTACTTGGTGGCGTGACCTTTATTGGCAATAACAGCATGGAGACGATTGTTATTGCTGGAAACTAACTTTGCACATTCACTTGATGGTATTTTTCTTCCATTCTTCCATGCAGATAACCTTTAATTTTGTAAGGTTTTTGGGACACCGTTTGTGGACACAAAATTTAAAAAGACGACATAAGTTTTCTGTTGGATTAAGATCCGTTGATTGGCTAGGTCATGGAAGAACATTTATTTTCTTCTTTTGAGATAATTCTTTCATTAAATTCGCAGTATGCTTGGGGTCGTTGTCTTGTTGGAAGGTCCACCTGCGCCGTCCGTAGAATTTTTTGGCACTTGGAAGCATCCTTCTTTTCTAATATCTCCCTCTACATGAAACTATTCCCCCCTACATGAAACTATTCATCTTGCCATCAATGATATGAAGATCCCAACACCATGGCAGTAAAGCAACCCCACACCATGATGCTGCCCCCTCCAAGCTTCACGGTGGGGATGGTGTTCTTGGGGTCATAGGCAGTACGACGTTTCCTACATACATGCCGAGCTTCGTTTCGGCCAAAAAGTTCCATTTTAGTTTCGTCAGACCACATAACTTCTCCATAAAACTCATTTCCTATGTCCAGGTGGTCTTTGGCAAATGTTTAGCGGCTCGTGACATGTTTTGCTGTAAGAAGAGGAGTTTTGCGAGGAGTGTAGGAATGAATGCCAGTACGGTTCAATTCCCTAACAATAGTTTTCTTGCTGGCATGCAGTCCCTGAGACGCCAGTTCACTCTGAAGGTCAGCACGAGTTGTCATGGGGTCATTAGTCACCTTACGTAGCNCAGGTTGGAGACCGCCCCAGTCACTTGATGCTTGCGGACTATTGCTCTAACCGTTGAAAAAGGAACATTGACACGTTCTGCTATTACTCTATAAGTTAATCCCTCACTACGAAGTTGAATTATCCTTTTACGAGTAGCTTCAAGGATTTCTTTCACTTTGGGCATTGCAGTGAGAGTGTGCGCGATTTCAACGAGGTCTAGAGCGGTAATGATTGCGCCGGCTGTGGTTTGTTTAGATTTCATTTGTTTCGAATGTTTCATGAACGTTCTAGAATAATTTCCAAACTAATTTATTGAAATTATTATACTATTAACTATCAAAGATTCAACATCATATTTATTTTCGTCAAATACTTTTGTTCCTCATTTCTTTTACTTGTGTTAAAGTTTCTAGTTATAAGTGCACACGTGACTGTTCTGTTCAAATATTCTATTTTATATATGTTATATAAACTTCCTGTATTAATTATCCTAAAGCAGACCCTGAATCTTTAAAAATACATAAATAATAGAGTTGTGCAAATACTTATGTCTAGGCACTATAGCGAGATGTTCAATAGAAGCGAATAGCACGCAGGAAAAAGCACGAAAGTGGAATGCCTGCATACAGATTCCAATAGTTCCGTGCAATAGAATTAATAAATGAGGCGCAAATATAAAAAAAAAATTGCAGAAAAGAAAACGCAGCTAAATATGTAATTCTGTGTTCATCTGAGTTGCAGCAGAACGAAGCATGAAAGCTTCGAAGGTACGTAATACGATATGGAAATTTCAACGTAGAAACATTTTAGCAAATTTGAATTCTGGTGAAGACGTAGACTATCTGATCTGACACTCCTAGTTTAGGTCTCCCGACCCACAGAGCATACTGTTATCCAAAGCGAGGAAGAAAGAATGGGATAATAGGGAAACGTGACACCCACGCATGAGGGCGCTCCCATAGAGGATCAACGCGCATGGAATCAGCAACTCGGGAAGTAGGAAAAATAGTACAAAGCTTCATCAGCAGCAGGAGTACGAAATGGAAGGCAGCAAAGTGGGTACGAAAGACAGACGTCAAGAAGGCCTAGCTGAGGCTAGGGTACCTACGGAAATCCCCGGGGCATTACTCCTCATTTCATAGAATGTTTAGTGGCTATTTCTTCATGGTCAAATGGCAGTCCATACTCTCAACTGTTAACAGAATGCTCAGACGTATCTTCTCCGCATATACGACAGCCATAAATTTGGCAGTTCAGTAAGCTAAGCGCAGCGTGGTAAGCTTGCAGATAACGAGGAGCTAAGCTCTAGTTTTACACAAAGATTAAAGGCTCGGCATCAGCTGACGCAATGAGTAAGTTATTTTCCGGTAGCGGAATTAACGAGGAAGGTGCAGCACCGCAACTCTGCAGTAGTTCACTGAACTTCGCTGCATTGACGAAAGTAGTGCTAAGTTCTTCCAGGCTAGTAGTGAGATGGGACTCTACCTCAAGCCAGAAACTAGGAACGAAGCAGTAGCTCGTTTACCGGAAACGAGTTTTTGTTAATGCTAGATTCCAGCTTAGTCAATCGTCAGTGCTTTGTTTACGCTAGAGCCTACTTAGGTTGGCTCAGCGCCTTGGAATTGAAGTGTATTAGCCTTGTTTTTTGTACCGCAAGTGAAACAGAATGGTTAACAGTTTCATGTGGTCTACGATTTTTTTGTACCGTGAGTCGACCGCGTTAGCACTGAAATGGGGTCCGGTCCCTTGGCTGTTTTCAGTGAATTTTGTTCGCAGTTGTTGGAATGTGTCGTTGGTCTACCAAGAATGGGTTACAAGAAATCAAGAACGGACTAAGTTTGGTGGAGTACCCAAATCTACACCAGACAGAATGCTTAGTTCGGTGGAGTAAGCAAAGCTACACCAGTCAGAATGCATAGTTCGGTGGAGCAACCAAAGCTACATCAGCTTTAGACAGAATGAGAAAAAATTCCTTTGTGGAACAATTATCATCAGTTCTTGACCCCTAAAAACTTTAACAGTTTTTTGACTATCTTTTTTATTTGCCCAAATTAGGTAAATGGAATTTCTAGAAGAATAAAGGACACTTGGGACAATGATGGAAGTATAGAACCCATATAGGGGATATTTGCAAACTGGATCAACGGCCACAGGAAAAGGAAATCGCGAAAGAATGCGAAGATAAATATTCCCACACTGGATCAACGGAAACGGGAAAAGCAAGACAAGAAAGAAGAGAGAATGCAACAAATCATCAGAAGCGCCATGAAAATGTAAAGGCGCAAAATGGGCACCGAAGGAGGAAAAGAAGGACGTTCCTAACGATCAGCTATTGCAGCCAACGTCTTCTTGCAGGGTCATTTGACAAATAGAATAAGACGGTCAAACCAGCTATCTAAATCAGCTACAAAAAATCTCGAACCCGTCCAGCGAAACAGATACTCAGAGGTTTGTCTTAAGACGGTCAATGATCCAGCCACAGAAAGATATGTCATAATATGAGAAACGTAAGAGAAGGTAGCCACGCCACTTTCATCGTGAAATCGTGGGTAGGTCCCACAAATGTTTAGTTGGACTACAGGTTCTAACACCGCAAATGACCAAGTTGCGTCAACTTAATTTAGGAAAATGAAAAAAATACCAACCTATAATATAAAAAATTTCATTCGTGTCTCAATTATAAACTTCTACAACAATTCAGCATATTGAAATAAAATATTTTTTATAGATCTATTTCATAAAATGATGCTGATTGTAATGCCTAAATGTGGTGAAATACAGGTATCGAACTCTAAAGGTATATCAGTTTTAATTACTGGCACCTGTGTTATAAAATCGCGTGCCTTGATTTTTAAGGTAATAATTAACGTTCATGAGATAATTACTTCAAAATCGTTAGGTTTTGAGCTGGTCATTCCTGGAAGTAGATCCACTTGAAAAACTCTTCTAAGCAGGAAGTTCCTTTTTTCTCCCTTAACCTGCACTTTTGAATAGGGTAAGGGAATCAATGGTCGGCCTTGATGTAATGAGATTAAAAAAAATGAGGTAAAACAACACATACAATGCGTGTTATTTTATTACCTTGATATTGTGAAGGGGTGCCGATCATTACATCACAGTCGACCATTGCTTCCCATACCCTACTCCGTCTAGAAGCAAAACGGCTGTCTAGTAATTACCGCATGTTATTAGGGTATAGTATTGACTACACCATACATAGCATAGCGCGGTCTACGAGTATAGCTAGTTCTATTATAAAATCAGGTATATTTAACGGCACAGTACGCTTTAGATTACTGGGAAGTACTGAACTGCGCTAAAAAGTTGTCTTCGGCAGAAAGAGACGAAATATCGAGAAAAAATAAGATTACTATAGCACTCAACATGGGCGTGAAGTCTAACAATTTGCCTATACAGAAGACTAGCCTGCCTGCGATGCCCGCTACTAAACACGTCAGTTTGCTGCTGTTCCTCTATGTGACGGCCATGGTGAGTAGCAACCCTTGATGGCAAGGGAAAGGTATGAATTATTGAATACTAAGTGTGAACATTGAGCCTGCTGAAGCTATGGGAGATTCAAAGGGAAAAAGCAAAATACACATTGTAAATCGAGAGAAGCACGAAATTCAAGCAGAACTGGCTATTCCGTCACTGGTTCAACGCATGTGGATATCAGAATATTATGTAAAGTTTGTGCAGCCTCAAGCACAGTGGTCAGTTCAAGAGAAAGCTAGTGTGCATTTTAACCTTTAGTGCAAAAGTTTGAAGAAAGCTAAGTTCAGTTCGTACAACGGTTAGGTGGCCAAGAAGTGCACAGAGGCTAAAAAAAGATCCTAAGAAGGCTACTCTGACAAGACTTCTATTACTATTTATTAAAATTATTATTAGTAGTAATACTATTATAGTCGTAGTTTTACAGTCATATCCACTCAGCAAGTGATCCCTACAGTGATCCACGGTTATATTCGTGCAATGGTATTGGTTACACCTACGCCTTACGTCGTGAGAATTTCTCATCACCGCCTTTCACCGGCAGGTAAGACATGCAGCCCGAGATAGCGGCAAGAATTTAACTTTGTGCTGAGTATGCGATATTCCAAGCGAACGAGTGATGGTCACTTATCGTTACGACTTTTGCTACAGTAGGTAATTATAATGAAAAACAATTTGTCGGAGCACTAAACTCAGACATGAATGAAGTAAATCGTAAAAGGACGGAAATAAAACCCAAAAAAAGAGTAAGAATGTGGAAGAGAGCCGAGTGAATACCACGAAAATGACACTATCAGAAGGAAAACTTAATGGGGTCTTTTTTTCTGAGAGATGGGAGGGCGGGAGGACTGGGTTGGAGGGTGTTGAAAGATTAGAGATGATGAAGTATTTGAAAAGTCAGTGCTGTTAAACGAACATGAAATAAATATTAGCAGAGTTAAAGCTGCATAGGAGTAAAATCTGACACGTTTATTGCATGCCTATCAAGCACACATTTAACTTCTATGCGGAAAGCTTTAGCAGCACGGGAAAGGGAAGAGTAATGCTATTCGTAACTTAAAATTAAAACGGCTTACGTTTAAGATATTATCAATTGAAAAACCAGCAGAAACAAAGAGCGCAGTGTCAGCAAAATTGCTCGTAGTTATTCATGGTTTTCCACTAATTAACTATTTCAAAGCAAAAATAACACTCGTAGATACAGCTAAGGTTCAATAATATTTCCTGTTCTGTGCAGACCATCAATTCATCAGTCGCAAATCCTGTTGGAGAAGGTAAGATATGCTACAGTGGTGTATGAAGTGGTGGTGAGTGCACAACATAGTGAGGAGTACGTTAACTAGCCAAACCTACACAAGGAAATGACGGGCACAGGCTGCACACTGAGGTATTCGCTGATTTAAGTATCAAAGTTTTCTGGAATATCCGCATTGTGTCAAACAGGACGAGGACTAAGAGAAAGTAGAGCATTGCTTGCCCTTTCCCTGATCACATCGTGTCTGATGGCCGCAGTACAATAGTGCCACTGACAAACGTAAAATAAATATTAACAGCCGCACACAAAGTTGAGATTTTGACCACTGGCTCCACAAGAACGCGTCCAAATTTCTACGATAAGTGTGAAGAATGGATAAATTCAATATGCATCAAATCGCTAGAACGCAGCACGTCTGGTAGTTATAGTTAGAAAAGAGCAAGGGACATGCAGTATGCCAAGAGAAATGGGGAACCCATGCACGAAGGTGTTCCCACACAGGATCAACGCCCATTGGAACAGCAAGTTGGGGAAGGAAATGAATAGAAAAAAGCATAAGCAAGTAGAAGTATGAAATCGGGAAGGAAGCAAAGTGGGCGCGAAAGAGAGACGTCCCGAAGGCCTAGCTAATGGCTGAGGTAACCTACACGGGATATGGTTGCCTAGTCCCATTGCATAGGATTGACGAACCTAACCCTATGGCCCATACTATGCCCCGGAGGGGGGGGGGGTTCTCGGGCGTGATGTATCTCTAATACGCGTGCAGGCCAGAATACTACTGTTAACTTTGATAATTACCTCCGCCAAGGAGATTGTGTTTTCGTCGTGTTTGTCTGTCTGTTTCTTTGCCCGTCTGTTTGTCTGTCACCAAGATAACTCCAAAAGTTCCGAACCGATTTGGACGAAATTTACTGGGATTGTTTAGTATGTTAAGGGGAACAGATGATTTACTTTTGGTGAAGATATGCCCATCCGTTTGTTTGTCCGCCTCATTTTTCTCAATGCCATAACTCAGAAAAGTTATGGATGGATTTTTATGAAATTAACATGAGTTGTTATGTATAGCTACGAGAAAGAGTAAATAATCAAATTTTGGTAATGATCCGTTTATTCGCTCGTTTGTCACTGTTTTTAATTGTATGCTTGTTAGCACAATAATTCAAAAATTTTGAATGGAACTTTATGAAATTGATAGGGGTTGTTAGTAATGTTAAAAGACATGAACGATTAAACTTTTATGCAGATCGGTTTGTTCGTTGGTAAGTTTGACTCATGTTTGCCATAACGTTTGTTAGCAGTATAACTCAAGAAGTTATGGACGGATCTTCAAGAAAATTGCACAAGCTGTTATTACTATCAAAAGACAAATGATCAAATTTTGGAGCTTATACAAAGAAAATTATTGTTTCAGAGCAAATTTGAATTATTTGCTACCGTAGCCTCGCTTGGCGGACGTAGAATGATGCTTCGTTTATATTCCTGCAATTCACTGGCGTGAAGTATCTCTAATCTCTGACTGATGACAGCCAAGTCTAACGGGAGACGAGGGTTGTGGAGAGGAAGTAACAGAGAGGGAACACGGGCGCTCCGTAGTTCTCAGCTGCATTTGTTACCTTTTACGTTTGCACTAAGATTTCATATAAAACTAGAGCGACTCGTGGCAAAAGACTAACAATTTAATGACGTCATTTTTTATGACCAGCTAACTCTAGTTATTTGATTTTTTTTCACATCTAGGTCAACCCACATCTAGGTCTCCCACTCTTTAGGTGGACAGACAAATATTCAAATATATCACTTAAATCTGCAACGAAAACATAATCTGCATCACTTCGTTTGCGGGCGATAAAAATTAAATTTAGCAACGAGTAAGAAGTTGCTCAGCAAAAGATATTACTCTACTTGCATTGTTTCAAACGATACGGCAATGCAGAGTTTGTTGTCATCAATTACTCACATTTCGGGATAACACTGTGTAGTATCGAAGCTGCTTGTAACGGCCCTCACATTGGCTACACCATGAACACACTGCACAAGCGTTGCGAACAACACTGGCATAATTCTAGCATTCCAAATAACTTTTCTTGCACCCAGAATATGAACCGCTGATGTTCAGAGGCATAATTTCTCAGTTCTGTACAGTTCTTCAAATAAAATTAGCTCTTAACTCGCAGAAGCGATTTCTACAAAACAACTTAATTCAGTGCAGTACGGTATCACGAAGCGTCCAACCTGGCACAACTGCACTAGTTTTGGCAACACCGTAACAATAGTAAGCCCTCTGCAACCAATAAAGCCAACCATCCGCTAGTCCTTGACTAACTTCCGAACAGCGAACATCACAATTAGCCTATAACTGTTCATGAGTGCGTGACAAGTTTATGTTCATTGCTCGTATAGAGCCACCAGATTGTCTGCTACTAGCTTTAAGGATTTAAACTGACCCGATTATTATTAGTGTGGGTCGGGTTACTAGCGTCTTAAAGTGACCTGAATCTGACAGCACAGTAGTTATTCGAATGGTCGTAAATACTTTTAAACGCTGGGTTTTCAGTGGCGAAGAAATTATATTGTCGTATTTTTTATTTCATTATTGAAGCTAAAGGAAGTTTTAAAGATATTAAAAGAGAGAGAGATAACTTTGGTCTAAATTGAGGCCTTTTTTTTTTTGCTTTTGAAGCAAAACTGCGCACATACTGCTATGCGCACATTTTTTTCCCACTTTGCAGGATGTCGCACTGACCAATACGCGTGCGACGACGGAGACTGCATCCCGAAAATCTTCGAGTGTGATGGTGTCATAGACTGCGGCGACTACAGTGATGAGCGCCACTGTAAGTGTTATTTTGCATGTATAACTATACACCTAATTAGTACTACTAATTATTACAGCACTGCAGCACGAACCAGTGCGCGTGGGCTTCCCAATAAAGAAAGGGTGCGGTCTACTAGACTATCTTCGCACGTATCATAGTAACGATTTAAAGGAACCGTTCAATTGTTGCGTCTTCAATGTCAGTAACTTGTTTATACCCGCAAATCCTGCAACGATTTTCCTCTAAACAATCCTTTCTTTTCTATCGCTCCTTTGAATATTCTTTAAACACAATTGCATTCAATATAGTCCGCGACAATTTTACATTTACAGTAGTTGGGTAGCAGTTGTAGCATGGGAAGGACTCACTATAGCGCATTGTGCAATACAACCGCCACACGTCGGAAATACAGTATGAGTCCAGGTTGGCAAAAACCATGTTTATTCTGTTTAAACCAAAAGCCATGGTTTTTATGGTTAAAACGAAAAAACATGTTTTTTAGTTTAGTTGCTTTTTTTCATATTTTGTTGTTTTCCCCAAGTTCTAGGAATTTTATCCAACATTAAAAGTCTTTTCTGCTGTGTAGACACATGTAGCTAGCGAATCATCAGGAATCTTAGTCAATTCATTTCAACTTCCTATTGTAGAAGAATGATTTTAAGATGAAGGGGTTACAAAAGAACAGCTAAGTACCTGTATTTGTTATGGCTACATTTATTATACAAACTGAAGAGATGCTAAGAGTAATAATTTCAACATAAAATTGTATGAATAACTTGAAAACACTTTAAATTACAAATACAACTCGACAGAAATAGCAAACTACTAGCTAATAGTACTAGCTTTTTAGTAGTAACTATTTAACTTCTACTTCCAATTTTCAGTAGCTTCTAGCTTTCCAGAATACCATTAGACATGTATCACTGAAATAAATAACACAACGGTAAGCCAAACATCCCATCAGTCGAACGCAAAATTGTATATCTAAACTTACCGTTCTTAGGATTTCAAAGTTATGAACTGAAGAAAAAAGTGTCTTCTCTCATTAGAAAATTTTAT
>LQNS02278124.1:7938214-7948828 GCA_001587735.2 Parhyale hawaiensis | reverse complement strand
CTGAATGCAGCAGAGACAAGCACGGAACCGACACAAAGGGTCAAAGGGGAAATACATGCGACGGTCCGTATAAATTAATAAACTGTATAATATATAAGTTACTGGCCGTATACGGAAAGAATTTAACAAAAACTACAGTAGAAACAATAGAAAATAGCAAACGAAAAACAACATAACAATGAAAGGCTTTCTTATTTATTAGAACAGTTCAAACTACTATGACATCGGCTGTTGCAGAGAATTCGTGCCTTAAAACACTTGCATCTCTGTGTTTTACCTTTGTCGGTTCCATTACATCAATATTTCACGAAACCTTGTCCTCCACTTATCGACGTTTGAATCACTGCCTGGCGTAGGGAAATTGCAGCATCTAAGTTGACGTCATTCTCGGTCAAAAGCCTTTCAGGACAAACATCAAACTGATTACGGGAATATTTTCCGTTGAGAAGACCGCTTCTTGTAGCTATTTTTTGGTTCATGTTGTCGTCACAAATCACAATAACGCCTAGAATGTTTCGCGGATCACCACGTCCACTATCCCCTAGCGGAATTGGTACAGCAACATTGTCTCCTATTTTGCCAACAACCAGGTCGACTCTACTTCGCCTAACCATTCGTTCTGCCTGGACAGTTTGCTCAGCCCTAGCTCCCAAGCGTTGATTAATAATATCGGATTGTCGTTGGTCGAGACGGTCGATGGATGGTGATGCATCTTCGGTTTCTGTTGGCGTTTCTTCAGTGGATGGTGATGTTTCTTCGGTTACTGGTTGCGTTTCTTCGGTGGATGGCGATGCTTCTTCGGTTACTGGTTGTGTTTCTTCGGTGGATGGTGATGGCAACGTTATATATGCAAGTAGATCTTGTTCGGTCTCCAGTCGGCAGATAATTTCAGACGGTAGCGACGTTGACGTTAGTCCAACACGGGCACTGGTCCCATATATTGCAGCATAAGGGCTTCTGTTGATTCCAGAGTGATGCGAAATTTTTTTTGCAAACTGAACGAACTTGATACCCATTGTCCAATCTGTTGAGTTGTTATCTGCCATCCAGGCCACTAGCATGTCTTTGATGTCACCATTGGCTCTCTCAACTGAACCCTGGCTCTGAGGATATCTCGGTTTGCCATGAACGATCTTCAGGTCGGGCCACATGCTCGCAAGTTCGGTAATAACAGCGGCAGTAAACTCAGAGCCATTATCCGATTAGAGAATGACTGGTGCACCTATCAGCAGGAAAATATCTGTCAGCTGAAAGGCTACTTCAGTGGCTCTTTTAGAAGTAAGAGACCGTAGAATGCAGAACTTATCAAATGGTCTTGGTAAACCATGATCCATTTAAAGCTGTTGTGGGGCATGGATTCCACATCAATCAAGTCAATTTGACCTCTAGAGGCAAACTCTGTTGACAATATCGGTCTCACAACCACTTCTTTTGCATTGGACGCACATCACAACATCACCTCATTCGAGAATGTTATACTTGTTTAGCAAGTAGTATTCGTGCCGAGATTTTGTTTTTGATGACTCACCGGCAGCCTTGATATCTTCAATTGTTTCGTATTAAATATCCTTGGGAATAAGATCCTTCTGACATTTTTTGTACTTCTCCTGTAAGTTATTACAAAA
This sequence comes from Parhyale hawaiensis, assembly GCA_001587735.2. Taxonomy (NCBI): domain Eukaryota; kingdom Metazoa; phylum Arthropoda; class Malacostraca; order Amphipoda; family Hyalidae; genus Parhyale; species Parhyale hawaiensis. The sequence goes on along the minus strand of LQNS02278124.1, from coordinate 7,947,203 downwards.
TCTCAACTGTATGCTTTCTGCCATTTTTGCTAAATACAGAATGAATTCTGAAATGAAAAGAAACGAAATTAAACATAATAATAAACGCTCACCACCATTTCACAGCTTGCCTAAATTCAAACAAGCACATCGTGTAACAAATGATGCAAAAAATCGGTCATTTCATGAAATGACTAGGAATTTTAGTCATTTCGTGAAGTGAATAGCCTTCACGGTCATTTCATGAAATGGCTAAAATTATTAGGCACTTCACGAAATGACTGGTTACACAGTCTGGCTGTAACATATATACTCAATTCAACGAGAGATTCGAGTGTTTTACGATATGTTTGATTTTTTCTGTAAAGAAGGATACTTCACTAGTATTATTGCCGATAACGGTAGGTTCGCCCAGCTGAGGGCACTAACACTCAGATTACTTGAAATCAGCATATTTATGGTCTTTAGCACAATATATCGCTAACATTACGTTCAGGTAGTCTACTGCATTATACTTTTCTCAGATTTAGGCGCACTACGCAAATGTCTACGCACTAACACTCAATAGATTAGACCTTAGTGTGGATGGATCTTCTAGTTGTATAGTTCGATAGTCACGACCGTGCTACACAAACCGGGTAGGTCTCCAGTAGGGTAACATATGTCTAGTACCCGTCCACCATGCTAGAAGCCGTCCACTTGGCACTAAAAAACGTCCTGTGCAAAAACTAGCAGCGCTAGAATGCCATATATAGGCTTAAACTGTAGGCTAAAAAGTGCCGCACCATCCCAGAATATGGCAGGCGAAAAAAAAAAAATTGGTGGCGGTTTTCACATTTTTTCACTAAAAAACATGAAAAAATGTGAAAACCACCACCATTTCTTCTTGCTTTATTCTTTTACCCGTAATTTCAGGGATGGTGCGCCACTACTTAGCCTAAAATTTAAGCATATGTACGGCTGTCTAGCACTGCTAGTTTTCACTCTGGAAGTTTTTAAGTGCCAAGTGGATGGCTACTAGCATGGTGGATGGGTACTAGACATGTTACCCTAATAGTCTGTCTGCTGCATGTCTGAGACTTGCTTTTATAGCCTATCATAGGCGCATTACACCTCTGGGGATTAGCGCCGGTATAATACCAGTAGAAGCAGTATAGTAGTATTCTCCTTGTTTAAGCCTCCCTCCCACAAAATACACTATGATCCAGATAGATGAAGCAAGAAGGGACATCAAGATATTAGGTATTAGGTGTTATAAGATTTAAGCCTCCTTAAATAAGTACCAAGCTCTTCTAAGAGAGGAAAATGGAGGGACACCTAGTATGTCGATAGAAAAACGGGGAACCCATGCACGAACATGTTCCCACACAAGATCAAAGCGCATGGGAATAGCAAGTGGGGAAAGCAGAAAAACAGAATAAAGCATGATCAAGTATAAGTATGAAAGTGGAAGGAAGCAAAGTGGGCAAGAAAGACACATGTCCCGAAGGCCTAACTAATGGCTAAGGTAACCTACACAAGGACATGAAGAATGCCAAGAGAAACGTAGAACCCATGCATGAGTCAACGGGCTTGGGAACAGCACATCGGGAAAAAAGAGGAACAGGAGATGAAAGTATGATCAGTAGAAGTACAAAATCGGGAAGTAAAGTGAGCACGAAAGACAGACGCCCCCAAGGCCTACTTAATTTTACTCTTGTAAATAGTTCTTGTAGCTTTGGCACACCAAGACTTGCAGATTATGTTCACTGTGTAATCATATTCAAGTGATTCAAGTGTAAACTATACATATTATCAAGTGCTGCCCGACCGATATAACCTTGACATATCTCTGACTAGTGCAATAACACTACTGTTCGCCGAACTAGCGGCCTGGTGTAATAGGGCCATTAGCACAAACGGCAGTTAGCTGCCTAGTGATCGCAGGCATTACATGCAAGCTGCAAATAGTAACGGAATCCAACAGCAGCGGATCTCTGAGAGTTGTACTGCAATGGGTTTCAGGCCGTATTTCGAGTTATGCAAGAATTGCCCAATATAGGCTCTCGATAACTCTGCCGCTGCATCATATTCACAGGTTGAAAATTACAATTACTTCTGTAGTCATTTTAAGCCTCGTTTCAATATAGCTTTCGACTTACTACTCGTTGCGCATTCATCTAAGTTACTTCCCAGATTTTTCATTCTCCATCAAATATTTAATGTCTCACTAGCTTCTATTTCTTCGCCTCCCGTTTTAAGCCTCCAGAATTGCTCATACCATTTTTCATTTCATTTTCTCTCTAATGTAAACCAAGAAAAATCTTTCGAATAGAGTCCACAGCTTTGTTTGAATAAAAATGCAGTGAAAAGGTAAAAGAAAATTCAACTGTGACTGAACCCTCAACTGGGAAACTCTCACACACACTCTGGTTTGTGATGCGGATATAGGCCCACTGGCCCCAGAGGTGCAAGTGCGGCTGCAGTCGGCCACAAGTCATCAAGAACTATGGCGACAATCTGACGGAAGATTCATATGACACGCGACCCCACCCATCTCAATAAATTTTGAATGCGAGTTAGCTTGCACTGCTCCCGACACGTAGTGCATTACGTTTTGGAATCGAAAAATCGATGCACCATTATTGGCTCAAAAAAAAAAAAGAATTTTCTCAGTGGATATAAGTATAAAGATGCAACATGCAGCTGAAGCAAAACAATTTCGAAAATTTTACAATTAGCTGGGTAGCAGTAGTAGCATGGAATGAACTCACTAGCGCTGTGTGTAATACAACCGCCTCACATCGGAGATACAGTATAAGTCAGGGTTGGCAAGAACCATGTTTTCTGGTTCAAACCAAAAGCCATGGTTTTTTGATTAAAACAAAAAAAAAACATGTTTTTTTGTTTATTTGATTTTCGTGAATTATTTGTTGTTTTTTTCCCAGGTTTTAGGAATTTTATCCAACATTTAAAGGGTTTACTGCTGTGTAGACACATGTAGCTAGCTAATCATCAAGAAACTTAGTAAATTCATTTCAATTTCCTATTGTAGAAGAACGATTTTAAGATAAAGGGGTTACGAAGGAAAAGTTAGCAGAGTACTCGTATTTGCTTTGGCTAAATTTATTATACAAACCGAAGAGATGCTATGAGTCATAATTGCAACAAAAAATCCTTTGAAAAACTAGAAAACACTTCAAATTACAAATACAACTCGACAGAAATAGCAAACTGCTAGCTAATTGATAACAGAGTAATGAACTAAAGAAAGTGTAACAGCTATAAAATCCTCTGAAAAACGTAGAAACACTCCAATATACAAAGGCATTTTCATAGAAATAGCTACCTACTAGCTAATTAAGAGTAGAGTAATGAACTGCAGAAAGTGAAATAGCAAAATGCCTACATTCTTCTCATGAGCTCACTAGCAATCTAATAGCAACTATATAACTACTACTTCTAATTTTCAGTAGCTTCTAGCTCACCAGAATATAATTAGACATGCATCTCTGAAATAAATAACACAAAATTCAGTTAAGTCATAGGTTTTTATTAAACATTAGCAATAGTTGACCCTAACTGTCCTAACAGTCAAACGAATTCCTGAAAAGAAACACATTCACCCATCCCTTCAGTTGCGTGACTAAATCTTGATACTTCCAAGAAGTAAAACTGTTTATTTTGCATAGTTAATGAATAAAAACCAAAAGAGCTGAATAAAAGCCAAAAAACGTGTTTTTTTTTTTGCTCGTTAAAACCATGTTTTTTTATTTGGTTTAAACCAGCCAACCCTGGTATGAGTACGTTGAACTATTGTACTAGCATTGAGAAGCATAGTTCCTTTCCATAAACGAACGTAGACATTAATATTTTCGAGGTTTCCAGGCATGCAAATTAAATAAACTAATTGCAAATTCTAGGATGAACTCATTGTTTCCAGCACTTCCATTTTTAGTTTTAGTAACATGTTAGAAATGTTTCCATAGCAAGAACATAACTGCAGATTACCTTTATCTTGCTGAACTAGGAAACATAAAATCCAGCACGAATAAATGTGTAAACCGTGCATGTTCTTGGGCCAGCTTTAATCTTCATGCAATACGCAGGTGTGTGCGACTCGGACCAGTTCAAGTGCGAAAACACCGGCCGTTGTATCCCCGACGTAAACAAGTGCGATGGTGTCAACAACTGCGGCGATATGAGTGACGAGCAGAACTGCACAGGTATTTTGCGACGAGCTAGAGTCTCAAGAGTATGTATCAGATAAATTGACAACTGATTACTTCTTTTGCCCGGCTGCAATTCCAACCAATACTATACTCAGCGTAGTTGATATACCACACGCCCGAAAATTTCAATTATTTTAGGAACACTGCGCATTTAAAAAAAAAGGTGTACAGGCCTATATTGTAGCTATGAAGAATACAGAAAGCAAACAGAAGTTGATAGAAGTAGATATAACATGGCCAATGATGAAAATGAGAGTCTTATCTCTGAAAAGAGACGAATCCTAATCTCTGAAAAGAGAGGGAGCCTAATCTCTGAAAAGAGAGGGAGCCTAATATTTGAGAAGTGAGGGAACCTAATCTCTGAAAAGCGAGGCTTTGAAAAGAGACGAAACGAAAGCTTTGGATGCCCTAAGTTGCTGATATTACGCTGAGCCATTGTATAAATTTTAATTCCTGTGCGCCACACGGAAAATTGCTGCCGACGGGATGCGTGCACAAACAGGTGCATCAAATGAATTAACTCGCTGACATGATATTGTGTAGAAAAGTACAGAAAAACGCAAAAAGTTGCAGTGAGAAAAAATAAATCAAATCATTATTAAATCACGTGCTGCAGAAGTATATCTTCAAGGTCACGGAGGATGCTGCGCCTTGTGCCTATTCAGCTGAATCTCTGAAGAAAAGGTAGATTTTCTGCGTTTTCCAACCTTTCAAAATTTTGCCGTCCTCACTTTAGAAAGTCATTCGGCCAATCTATTTAGAAAAAAAATGTAACGGGAGCAGTTGCATGCAACACGATTTTAAAACATAAACAGCACGCGATCTTCAATGAGTTAGTGAGTTTGAAATTGCCGTTTTATCGTCCGTTACACTTTCCGTACAGAAAATTTGCTGCGCAGTGTCATTTTTTGCTTCCGTACCCATTTAAAAATTTTTGGTGGAACTACGGTGGCGTATGGTCCACATATAGCCGCCGCCGGTCGCTATTTTGAGCAGGGCATACCGTGCGGCTCCGGTGCTGCTCGGTCGCTATCCGCGTTTTTTAGGCTGGCACAGGCGATCTCGTTCCGAACATAAATCGCCCAAAAGGGCGCGCTTGCCCGACTGTGTTCCACAGTATTCCTCACCTTTCTCGCTTTGCCCAAAAAAAGCAATGTACTACTACTTTCAGGGAGAAGTGGAATATCCGTGGAACACGGTCGAGCAAGCGCACCCGTTTGGGCTATTTGTGTTCGGAACGAGGTCGCCAGTGCCAGCCTAGAAAAAAGTGCAAAGCGACCGAGCGGCACCGGAGCCGCAAGGATGCGCCGCTTAATATCGCGGCCATGTGACGACCATACGCCACCGTAGTTCCACCGAAAATTTATTGGGTATGACACTGGCGTCTGTGTATTTCTCAAAACTAGTATAATATTTATGCCCCCACTACTAGAAGCTGACCTCTCATTGCCCAAGATACAGCACAATTATATTGTTCGCAGTTAGGAACACAGGAAAACCTTCCTGTGAATGATGGCGCCACGTTTTTAGGACCAAATCTTAACATTTAGACGTTTTCGCTGTAATCTCAATGGTGTGCTTGTCATCTAGCACAAGGTGATACGCTGCTCGGGGAAAAAATCTCGTCTTGTAGAAGCTACTGTAAGCATTGATTCAGTGTAAAGGGATCGAGAGAGTTACTTCATTTTTTTTTTTGCTCTGGATGTCTCGGCAATTTGTGCTTAATGCTGAAGTTTGTTCGATATTTCGCAGAGTGTAACAGAGGCGCTTACCGCTGCGACAACGGCACCTGCATCGCGAGACATTACGAGTGTAACGGCAACAACGACTGTGGCGACTGGAGTGACGAACGCCACTGTCAGTGCTTCCAATTCTCCTAATTGTATTTTTATTTCCAAAATCTTTGTAATTTGCTTTAGCAGGTAGAAACTATTTACCGAATGGAGTTAAAATTCTCAATCAACAATTGGATTAGATAAAATTCGTAACTATTTGAATTTTGAGGCCCCAATTGCGGTAAATAAAAAGTGGCAGGCCCAGGTGAGTGCTGAGACACTGCTATGATTATGTCGATGCTAATAAATACCCGCAAGAGGAGAAAGGGCGCTTTGAAGTTACAAAACTTTCACAGTAGGGGCTTGACATATGTAATTTTTTTCAATATGTTTACATGTAGGCTTACTGAATCGAAGTTCATGCATTATAATAGTAAATTATATGCCAATATTATTCTATTCAGAAGTTCAAGTCTCCGTTTGTACAACAAAGGCGATGTGACAGGAAGAATGAAGGTACACATACTGTGACCAAGTCTGGAAAGAAGAGGAAGAACAGATGGAAGAAAGTCAGTAGGAGTAAAAGATGGGAAGGAGGGCCTAACTAAAGGGATAGGTAACCTACAGGGTCCCTCTGGTGGCGCTGCTCCCCATAACATAGGATGGGCGAGTCTAAACTAGTCTAACGCTATGGCCTATGGCCCATCCTATGCTATACCCCCTGATGGATTATGGGCCAATAGGTAACCTTAAGATCATAAAGTACGGAAGAATACCAAGCCTATAGTTAAATGCAGAAACGGACTCTTATGGCTGGCTCTTGCTTGCATTCATAACTATCCACAAATTTATTTTTGGTTCTTCTTGACGTTTTGTCAAACATGACAAATGGTTGGCAGCAATAGTTCACTAGAGAGGCACTCTGATGGCACAAACCTCCGCCAAGAAATGCTGACGAAAAACTGAAACTATTCAGGACACCAGGAAATTAATTCGATCATCATCAGAAGCTCATCATCTGTGCCTCTTAACATTCCTTACAACTACTGTAATTTTCTTGAAGATCCGTTCATAACTTTTTGAATTAATTTATGACAACGTTACAACAAGCAAATAATAAAACAGAACTGATCGCGAAAATTTATATATTTGCGTTTGTTACCATTTCCACCTAATCATGGAGATAGTTGACAACTTTAAGGATTATGTTACCGAAAAACGCTAAAACAAAACAAACGAACAAGTAGATCATAAATCTTGGTCAGTTGCTCCCAGCCGCATCCCAAACAATTGCTGCAAATTCAATGAAGATCCGTCCATAAACTTTTCACTTAGATTGGCGGTAGAGAGATAAAAAGATAGAATAAAACATAACTTTGGAGGAGATAATTAGATAGGAGTTAGGGATGTTCTAGGAAAGAATGACTTTCATATATAAAATTCATAGCATTGATCGTTATCAAAATAAGAACAAGATCAAGCAACTGCTGCTGTCGATGCAATGTATTCTCCTTATAATAGAATCAAGACAACAAGCATGGACGCGAAAGAGATGCCCATGCACTTTTTGTTCTTTAGACAGTTGCTTGCCCTAGATATTCGTCGGGGTCAGGGTTCATCACTATATTTCATATGAACAACGTGACATGACGATGCGCAAATTACTTATTATTCATACTACCCTATCTAGGCAGTCGAATTGAAAAATATTTCAAGACAACCTGGGAGTTACTGATCTCAACTTCAAGTTATCCATTACCCATGGTGCACCGCAGCTTGGCCACGCCCCGCAGGTTGACCTCGTGCAGTCTCATCATCCTTGAGTGATAGCTATGGAGGTGTATTTATTCAAAGATATGATGCTCCGAGGCTCTTATGCTCCCTAGCGCATCGACCTGCTAATGGAACTGAAAAAAAAAACTCAGCAAGGAGGCTTAATAGAAAAGAGTGAGCCAGGAGCCTCTTCCGTGAAGCTCAAGTTTCCGGTGTGGCTGCTGCCAGTCGCCGTATGTACCAATTGTATATTAGTACAACAAATTGTTTGCTTCTCCAGTGTCACTCCAACCTATAAGATTACTGTGAGTTCGTTACAGTCGCCGTATGCCAGAGGCACTCACTTTCATGAACGCGTCACAACCACACCGGAACGGTTGGAACGCTGACTCGCCTAACTTGAAGCAGCAGAGCTTCCATTCTTCCTATTGAAGCTCCTAGATGAACAGCTCGCGTGTTGTTTCGAAACATTCAAAATCGGTAGCACAGATACGGTGGCATCAATGACGTCCGAATCCTTGCATCAGGTCTTCCGGGTGAAAGCATAGTGTGGCCTAGGCATAGATGTATTTTGTCTCAATTAAGAAGCTGAGAACTTAAGAGAAGCAAGTAAATTATGCGATTGAATGCTAAGCTGTTAAACTGCTGTGAAGTTAACCAATGCTATTAGCAGATCTAATTACGTAACAGACCGTCGCCCAGATTATCAATGCCCACGTATAATAATATCCTGTAAAGAGCGTATACTACCGCCAAGAACACAAAATACAACTCAAATAAGGGGCAAATGGCACAAGGGTACACGAAATGGGAACTGTGGTGTTTCTATGATACGTTACCATTTATAACGATTTTCTCAGACCCTCGTTAAACGAACGTTACCATTAAATACTTTCCGTAACATAGGTTGGGCGAACTTAACATCTGCGCAGAGATGAGCATCTGACTGCGCCTACATTCCTACTGTCAGTTTAACTTATATTTTCATTTTACTGAGCTCGCAAATTGACCCAAAGTGCATTTGTTAATTTTGTAACTACAGCAGCAAGTTGCAACACTACTTATGCAGAAAATATCCATCACACTATATACTGTTTTTCTGAGCGAGAAAATTTCAAACGCTCAAAAATGTGTAATAAATCAAAGTACTTACGCTAGCTTTCGTTTCCATAAATTTGCAGGTGAATGCGACGGAGATAAGATCAAGTGCGAGAACACCGGCCGCTGTATCTACGCTCGTTGGATATGTGA
>LQNS02278124.1:7900877-7929598 GCA_001587735.2 Parhyale hawaiensis | reverse complement strand
TCTGTGGGAAGAAACTACGAATCAAGAAGCATGAGAGTGCCAACGGAAGCTTCAGACATCTTCAGTGCTACGATTTCAACTTCAGCAATGCAAGAAGTGCATTCAGACATAAGGTCGCCCTATACTTTGCCGTAGATTCGATGTAAGGAGAAGCTAACACTCGTACAAATCAGACTAAGCCTGCGATGTCTTTATTGTTGGAATTTCATCTGTCCCTGGTTAAGATACGTTTGCCATCTTCTGCAACCCGGCTTATTTTCTGCTTATCACTTTCAATGAAGCTTGATAGGAGCACCAGAGCCTCCAACCTGGGCTAATTTCCGCCTATCTATTTCGTTAAGAGCGTGACACCGAATATATAAATATATTTATAAACACACGACGGTCATTCTTAGATTCAGAAGTTCGAGTCTCCGCTTGCACAACATAGGCGATATCACAGACGAAGAATGAAGGGACACATAGTGTGACGATAGACACTCGGAACCCATGCACGAGGGCGTTCCCATACAGGATCAACGAGCATGGGATCAGCAAGTCGTGAAAGAAGAAGAACAGATAGAAAAAAGATCAGTAGGAATGCAAGATGGGAAGGAAGTAAAGTGGGCACGAAATACAGACGTCCCAAAGGCCTAGCTAACGGCAGAGGTAACCTACCGGGTCCCCCTGGCGCGCTGCTCCCCATAACATAGGATACGCGAGTCTAAACTAGCCTAACCCTATGGCCTAAGGCCCATCCTATGCTATGCCCCTGAAGAATTATGGGCCAATGAGTAACCAACGATCATGAAGTACGGAAGAATACAAGCCTATGCTTGAAGGCAGAAACGGACGCTTTTTGGTAGGCTCTTGCTTACATTCAAAACTACCCACAAATTTATTTTCGGTTCTTCCTGATGTTACTGTCAAATATGGCATATGGTAGGAAACAATAGCTCACTAGAGAGGCACTCTGAGGGCACATGCCTCCGCCAAAAAACGCTGACGAAAAACTTAAATTAGTAAGAACACCAGTAAATTCATTCGATCATCACCAGAATTTCATCATTTGTGCCTCTTAACATTCCTTACAACTCCTGTAATTTTTTTGAAGATCCGTTCATAACTTTTTGAATTATGTTATAACAAACGTTACGATAAGCACATAGTCAAACAAAACTGATCGCGAAAATTTATTCATTTGCGTTTTTTACCATTTCCACCTAATCATGGAGATAGTTGACAACTTTAAGGATTATGTCACCGACAAACGCTAAAACAAAAACAGATACAAACGGACAAATAGATCATGACCCTCAGTCATTTTCTCCCAGCAGCATTCCCAACAATTCCTGCAAATTGAATGAAGATTCGTCCATAACCTTTTCACTTAGATGGCGGTAGAGAGACAAAAAGATAAACTTGAATAAAACATAAATTTAGAGGGGATAATTAGATGGGAGTTAGGGCTGTTCTATAGGAAAAAACAACTTTGATAGATAAAATTCATAGCGTTGATCGTTATCAAGTTAAGAACAAGATCAACCTACTGCTGCTGTCGATGCAATGTATTCTCCTTATAATAAAATCATGACAACAAACATGGACGCGGAAGAGATGCCGATGCACTTTTTGTTCTTTAGACAGTTGCTTGCCCTAGATATTCATCGGGGTCGGGGTTTATCACTACATTTCATTTGAACAACATGACATGACGATGCACAGCTCACTTATAATTCATAAAACCCTATTTAGGCAATCGAATTGAGATAGGCCTACATTTCGAAACGACGTGGGAGTTGCTCATCTTAACTTCAAGCTATCCATTACCCATGGTGCACCGCAGCTTGGCCCCACCCCGCGGGTTAACCTTGTGCAGTGTCATCATCCTTGAGTGATAGCTATGCAGGTGTAATTATTCATAGATATGATGCTGCGAGGCTCTCATGCCCTCTAGCGCATCGACCTGCTAATGGAACTGGAAAAAACAAACTGCAGCAATCAGGTTTAATAGGAAAGAGCAAGCCAGGAGCCTTATCCGTGAAGCTCAAGTTTCCGGTGTGGCTGCTGCCAGTCGCCGTATGTACTAATCGCATATTAGTACATCAGTTTGTTTGTTTCTCCGGCGTCACTTCATCCAATGAGATTACTGTGTGTTCGTTACAGTCGCCGGGTGCCAGAGGTATTCACTTTCATGAACGAGTCACAACCGCACAGGAACGGTTGGAACGCTGGCTCGCCTAATTTGAAGCAGTAGGGCTCCCATTCTTCCTATTGAACCTTCAAGATGAGCAGGTCGCGTGTCGTTTCGAAACATTTAAAATCGATAGCACAGATACGGTGACATTAATGACGTCCGAATCCTCACATCAGGTTATCCGGGTGAAAGCATAGAGTGGCCTCGGCATAGATGTATTTTGTCTTAATTAAGAAGCTGACAACTTGAGAGATGAAAGTAAATTATGCGATTGAATGCTAAGCTGTTACACTGCTATGAGATTAACCAATGCTATTAGCAGATCTTATTATGTAACAGACGGTCGCCCGGATTATCAATGCCCACTTCTAATAACGTCCTGTAAAAGAGTGTACACTACTGCCAAAACCAACACAAAATACAACTCAAATAAGGGGCAAATGGCACAAGGGTACACGAAATGGGGACTGTGGCGTTTCTATGATAGGTTACGATTTTCTCAGACCCTCGTTAAACGAACGTTACCATTAGATACTTTCCGTGACATAGGTTGGACGAACTTAACATCCGCGCAAAGATGAGCATCTGACTGCGCCTACGTTCATACTGTCAGTTTACTTCACATTTTCATTTTACTGAGCTCGCAAATTGACCGAAAGTGCATTTGTTAATTTTGTAACTACAGCAGCAAGTTGCAACACTACTTATGCAGAAAAATATCCATCACACTATATACTGTTTTTTTTTTCTGAGAGAGAAAATTTCGAACGCTCAAAATGTGTAATAAATCAACGTACTTACGCTAGCTTTCGTTTCCATAAATTTGCAGGTGAATGCGACGGAGATAAGATCAAGTGCGAGAACACCGGCCGCTGTATCTACGCTCGTTGGATATGTGATGGTGACAACGACTGCGGCGATATGAGTGACGAGCAGGACTGTACAGGTATATTCCAACAACCGTGACGCTAAACCTTCATTAGCAACCACATAAAAAAGAACAATATGTGTTTAGTTATTTAAATTGTTGTTTGAATGGTTTGTATACGCGGTCCACTACTTTTTCTCATCATGATACATGGCCTGGGGCACCAACGAAAGTTTGCCTGTTCCTCCTCGTTCTCAGATTACACGACTACTAGCAGCGGTACAGTCCGTGGCAGACGTACGGAAAGTACGATGAGATTCACAACATCATTTGTTGGACATGGAATTACAAAATAACTTTCAAAGAGACAAAAATTTCAACAGTTACGATACATTAAAAAACTCTTCCCCTTCTGAGTCGACGTCCTTCGCGACTAGAGATGGGACCCAAAGCGCAAGAAAGCAAATTTTAAGAAACGTTGAGGCAAAAATGAAGGAAAGGGCCACTTCCAACGATCACGTGGCTAGAGTTGTTGCCATAGTCAAGAAATGGAGCAGATGGGCGCTTCGAAGTTCGTGTTCGTGAGATCCAGGCACGACGCTCACCTAATGGAAACAACTGGTACTGCTGAGGCTACGATACTGTTCACCTCTTTGGATACCAGCCAAACGGAAAGAAGTCATGTGCCTCGAGGATATCCAGAGATAGTTCACTGCTAACATACGAGGCATGCGAGAATTGAACTGCCGCACACAACTTGCTTCAAATATATTTACACAATTCAACGAAGATGCGAGTGTTTTGCGATATGTTTGATTTTTTTTAAGAAAGATATTACAGTCATTGGGCGAATTCATGTTTGATACTTAGACCATATTGGTCGCACTTGTGAAGTTCAAATTCCGATCAAAAATGGTTGTGAGGCAATAGCCAAAAAACATTCCAATACTTTCACGGTCAGGGATGCGACGTTGTTTAACAAAATGCCGCGTCACATTCGAAATGCCAGCGGCATTGAAACTGCGAAATTTAAATACTAGTTGGGCGCATACTTACTGAAAATACTGTACCGGCGGTAATCCCCAGAGGTGTGACGCGCCTATGATAGGCTATAAAAGCAAGTCACCGAGCTGCACCAACCGGGTAGGTCGTCGGTAATAGTCTGTCTGCTGCAGCTCTGAAATTTGTTTTTATAGCCTATCATAGCCTATAGCCCATACTGGATACCATATGTACCTTCGCGGTGATTGGAGATCTACTATTGTACTGTCGATAACCTTGAAACGCTAGTTCGCGTTTCCACTGGTCCGGCAGGCAACTCCAGCACAAGTCTCTATTGTGTCATACAAGGGTTCTTATGCAGCTAGAACTGCTTGCAGACAATTTCTAAATATAGTCTGTAGATATATCTTCAATTAGAGTGATCACACTATTGCTCGGCGTCTAGGAATACTCAGGATACTTCACTAGTATGATTGCGGATAACTATAGGTTCGCCCGTTGATGGCAGTAACACACAGATAACTCGTAATCATTATATTTATGGTCTTTAGCACAATATATCGCTGACATTACGTTCAGGTAGTTTATTGCATTATATTTTTTGCATATATACGTGCAATATGCGAATGTCTACGCACGAACACTCAGTAGATTAGACCTTAGTGTGGATGAGTCTTCTAGCGGTATAGTTCGATAGTCACGACGCGCTGCGTACTAACCAGGTAGGTCGCCGGTAATAGTCTGTCTGCTGCAGCTCTGAGACTTGCTTTCATAGCCTACCATAGGCGCGTCACACCTCTGGAGATTAGCGCCGGTACAATACCAGTACCAGCAGTATAGTAGTATTCTCCTTGTTTAAGCCTCCCTCCTACAAAGTACACTGTGATCCAGATACAGGAAGCAAGAAGGAACAAGAAGAATGCCAAGAGAAACGTAGAACCCATGCATGAGTCAACGGGCTTGGGAACAGCACATCGGGAGAAAAGAGGAACAAGAGATGAAACTATGATCAGTAGAAGTACAAAATCACGAAGTAATCTGGGCACAGACGCCCCCAAAGCCTACCTAATTTTACTCTCGTAAAATAGTTTTTGTAGCTTTGGCACACCAAGACTTGCAGATTATATTCACTGTGTAATCATATTCAAGTGTAAACTTTACATATTATCAAGTGCTGCCCGACCGATATAACCTTGAGATATCTCTGACTCGCGTAATAACACTGCTGTTCGCCGAACTAGCAGCCTGGTGTAATAGGGCCATCAGCACAACGGCAGGTAGCTGCCTAGTGATCGCAGGCATTACATGCAAATAGTAACGGAATCCGACGGCAGCGGATCTCTGAGAGTTGTACTGCAATGCATTTCAGGCCGTATTTCGAGCTACGCAAGAATTGCCCATTATAAACTGTCGATAACTGCATCATATTCTCAGGTTGAAAATTGCAATTACGTCTGCACTCATTTTAAGCCTTGTTTAAATTTAGCTTTCGACTTACTACTCGTGGGGCATTCAACTAAGTTACTTTCCAGGTCTTTGGCTCTCCATCAAATATTACTAACTTTTTTTTCCTTCGCCTCCCGTTTTAAGCTGCCAGAATTGTTCATACCGTTCTACGTTTTTTTTTCTCTTTAATGTAAATGAAGAACAATCTTCTTTCGAACAAAGGCCACAGCTTTGTGGGAATAAAAATGCAGTAAAAAGGTATAGGTAAAGCAAACTTTTGACTGAACCCTAACAGGGAGTCCCACACACACTGGTTTGTGCAGCGGATACAGGCCCACTGGCCCCAGAGGTCTAAGTCCGGCTGCAGTCAACCACAAGTCATGGCGCCAATCTGACGGAACATTCAAATGCCACGTGACCCCCACCCTTCAATAAATTTCAAATGCGAGTTAGCTTGCACTGCTCCCGACACGCAATGCATTACGCATTGGATCGAATAATCGATGCACGATTATTGGCTCGAAAATAGAATTTTCTCAATAGATATATGTATACAGATGCAACATGCACCTGAAACAAAAAGTTCTCGAAAATTTTACATTTAGTTGGGTAACAGTAGAACCATGGGAATTGGGAAGGATTTACTAGCGCTGTGTGCAATACACCTGCTACACGTCGGGAATACAGTATAAGTCAGGGTTGGCAACAACCAAGATTTTTTTGCTAAAACCAAAAGCCATGTTTTTTTGGCTTATTTTTTTTTAATATTTTGCTGTTTTTTCAAAGTTCTAGGAATTTTATCTAACATTTTAAGTGTTTTCTCCAGCGTACACACATTTAGTTAGCTAATCATCGGAATCTCAATCAATTCATTTCAACTTCCTATAATAGAAGAATGATTTTAAGATGAAGGGGTTACGAAGCTACTATCTTGAGCTTAATAAATTTGCATTTATTGATAAAAAGTAGTTGGACATATTTAATGGCTACATTAAATACTAATGTATTAAAGAGTCCGAGTCGAAAAATACTGAGGACGAGGAGGCGGAGTCAGAGATTCATTAGGACTCGGAGTCGGACCTTGAACCATCCGACTCCTCAACCCTGCTAAAAAGATACGAAAAGTAGGCTTCTGATGCCCTGAGCCACTATCATTACGTTGGAACATCGTATAAATTCATCTGCGTCACACGGAAAATTGCTACCATAGGGATGCGGGTGCAAACATTACAGCCAACTAATGAATTTGGAAACATCGACAATGTGCTTTAAAGTTCCTTCAACACTTGACAGAGTGCGGCGGAGGCTCATACCGCTGTGACAACGGAACCTGCATTAACCGAGAGTCCGAGTGTAACGCCCGCAACGACTGTGGCGACTGGAGTGACGAACGCCACTGTGAGTGCTTCCAATGGTATCTAACAATATTTCGATTCTCCACAATCTTCTAAATTTTGTAAAAACAGAATGGAGTTTTAATTACTAGCGAACGGTTGGTTTTATATCATTGAACAGACAATTCAAGGGACTTTGTTCCATAAAAAAAATATATTGGGTATTGCAAACTACCCATATACCTTATTGTTAAATCTGATTTTCGGTAATTATCAAGGCATAGTACAATATTTGATTTTCTTCTTTTTTTTTACCTTAACTTGTGCCTTCGTATAAATCCTAATTTTGGGCACTACTGACCTACAACAATGGGAAAACGAACACTGCTATTCACAATTATTTCCCGTAATCCACTATGAACTAGGCTGTCGTCAATTTTCCGTCACACTTTAATATCAATTATAAACGAATATACTTCTTGAGGAACTAAATACCCATCAACTAATCTACGATGAGTACGAAATCACTACTTAACGATAAGTACCGGTATATAGGAGTGCTTTCCACGTCTGAGGAACCAACCGGTTCATATAGTGCTGGGCACACATACATACATCCAGAGAATATTGTTTTACAAAGGATTTAAGAGATTTCTCCCAGTTTATAAAAATACATTTCCGTTCATTGCTGATTTTAAAAGAACAATTCTAGAATAAAAGTATGCGCATGCTATATAAAACACAACGTTTCGGCTCTCTACTATGGAGCAATCATGTCTTCATTGTGTTACACAAATTGTTTTTTTAAACTAATCATTCCATAATGCGAAAGTACTGAACTAAGTTTTGCATTTATTTTAGCAGTATCTCAACTACGAGTGCGATGAATGAGAAAAGAGTACATATAAACGAGTGCATATCCTGGAAAAAAAATCATTGAAGTGTATGCAAGAGAATTGCAAGCCATTTAGCGTCCTTGAAGTGTCACTGTACTTTTTCCACCACTGTAGACGGTATACTGTGCCTTGAAATACCGTCGTGTACCCTTTTCAATACTGCAATGGCAAAACGAGCTACATTCGCCCGCAAATGTGGCCTTTCAGCTCTCTGAAGCGAACTAGCTTGCTTTCTTGACTCCTGGAACAGTCGATTGCGTCCATTCGGTCCTGTGAAATGGCCTAGTGTACTTCCTTTATCCTGTAGAATGTCAAAAGACTGAAATATGCTTAATAAAAAAAATCAAAATAGAGCGCCAAATAACATTAATGGATATTGAAGATCGGTCAGTAATGAATATGAGCTAAAAAGCTTGCACGACAACGCTTAGCCTATCTACTAGTTTTTGCATGTTATTGTAAATGATCGCAAAGACCCTAACTTTAGCCCTTACCTGTCCTCATTCACTCTGTAATTACGTGCAGTGAGTAGCTGCTACAATAAAATTAGCTGAGCTACGCTTAACTCATGGTCTTTCAACTAAAAAGAAATTAAATCGACTATATTTGTCGCATTTCCTCTCGAGAGACAATTAATAAAAGCTGAAGCAGAGTGATATCCAGCTTAACTATACGAGATATATCTCTTTATCATGGTTCAATGCAGAATGAGTAGTAATAGTAGTATTCTCCTAGTTTAAGCCTCCTTTCCCATGCACAGAGTACATTTGATCCTAAGAGAGAAGAAAGAAGGGACAAAGAATGTCAAGAGAAACGTGGAAGCAATGCACGAGTCAAAGCACGTGGGAACGGCAAGTTGAGAAAGAAGAGGAATAACAAAACAATGCATCATCAATAGGAGTAAGAAGATGGAAGGAAGCAAATTGAGCACGAAAGTTAGACGTCCCGAAGGCCTAGCTAATGGCTAAGGTAACCTACACAATACCCATAGCGGGCTGCTCCCCATAACATAGGATGGACGAACCTTACTAACTTAGGTTACCTACCTGCATAAGAGCACAATGCACGCTTTAAGAGATTTTATAACACAATTTACAGGTATGTGTGGCCGAGAACAGATCAAGTGTAAGAACACTTATCAGTGCATCCACTCAAGTCGAAAATGCAATGGACACGTGGACTGCGGCGATATGAGTGACGAGATGAATTGCACAGGTATGTTTAACAAGTGTGATTCTGCAGACACCATATCTTACGCTGCAGGTGCTGAAAACGTTCAGAAACGTCAACAACAGTGAAATAACCATATCTTCGCTGAATCTGTCAGCTTCAAAATAATAGACTTTTCAATAATTTAAGAAAAAACTGTGTGTAACAGCTAGGTGGCTAGTTGTCTATTAAGCAGATAATCAGAATAAACACAGTAGAAGGAGATAGATATGATTAAGGCCGGTGCATAACAAAGATTCCCAGAAAAATAGGAGACCTAGGTTGCTGCTGCTTTTGTGCCAGTCATAACTTTTGACAGCTTACTACGCAGATAAATTTACAATAAAAACAGATACTCTTCCCTCATTACGAACCTATCCTTATGGCTATCCTTATGACTAGAAGCTTCCCAGTAATCAATGATCAATCGTTACTAGTATACTATCAGCAAGTTCTACTTTATGCATACGTTCATCCCGGACGATGCAGAGTGCAGCCGATACGCATACCACTGCGACAACGGTAACTGCATTAAGGGAGTGGACGAGTGCAACGGCCGCAACGATTGTGGTGACTGGAGTGATGAACGCCACTGTGAGTATTGCCATGCCCTCGAGGTGTATTATGTCAGAATAATAATCATTTTCTACAACATAAGAAAATATGCAGCGCATTGAGTACAATTTTTCAGTGATAAAGATAATGGTAGTGAATATTTTTTACTCCAGTTTTCAGGGCACAATTCGACAATGCTAAAGAAAAATAGCACAGTTGCAGATTCCGTCAAAAAAATTTGATAGTTTCTCGTGATACGCCAAGCATGCAGATCCTCCTAGCCTAATTACATGAAATGCGTGACGGTTGAAGAAATAATGAAACAAGACCAATATGTAAAAATTGTCAGTGAATATTGAAGCAGCCTGCTGAAGCTCTCGCGAAATCTAGGACTCCATTTGGTCTTTGAACCTTATATCTACTACAAAATCTGTTAAGAAATTGTTGAAATGTAGTGAAGCAACTGTTACGCAGAAAGCAAGTCCTGAAACTGTCAGGGAGTGGAAATCAACGAATTTTGGAGATTTGGAGGGAATATTAAAGGATAAGTTGACATAGACATCTATAGATGTCTCTACAAACTTTTGAGAATACAGACGTCAGGAGGCAATAATTATTATTATGATTATTAAAAAAGGCAATTGACCCATGCTACCGAGATGGATACGAATAAATATGAACCTGGTTCGTTTGCGATTATTATTCATTGTTTAAACAATTCTTTCGAAAACATTTAAGTTTTATTCTAGAACATCATTGAAACATTTGGTACAGCGGTACGCCCAACTTCAGCACACTACTTCCATGCCAATGTTTGAATGGAAACGGAATATTCCTTCGCAGTCAGGCGAGCTACTGTTTGACTTCAAACGCTGACATGTAATTTCGCCACGTCCGATGTCGTGTCCCGCACTTCTCGATGGAACTATCTCTAGTCCATGACATATTGTTCCATTGTGGCCTTAACTATTATTTACAATACAGCAGCGGCAAACTTTATTGTTCGAACATTTATTTTTGTTTGTTTTCATTAGAAAAACAAATGTTGAGCTTACCCAACCATTCTAGACATTAAGCCGTTCTGCATTAGCTGATTATCTTTAGGAGAAAAGACTGTGGTAAAGTGTTGTTTGTCTTACATAAAAAATGGCGCTACAAGCTCTGCGTTCATCTCGCTCAAGTAAATCGTCATTTTCACTGCAATTTGATAGAACGAGTCATCAGAGTTTAATAGTTGACCCACTCCAAAGTGGGCAATGCAATGAAAAGGTGATCTAGCGCCGCTCACTATAACGTTACCCAAACTTAAATAAGCGGGAAAAAAAACCGCCAAGGTGAGTGAGAACTAACTGATCTGACGCAACTTCAAATCTAATTCTGAAAAAAAAAAACAGTAAGATTATTTCTTTGCCGAGCCGTTGATAATCCCACTATCCATTGAATACTCTTTTGGTCGATCCATCCTATTGCTGAAGCTAGACATTCACGGACGTCAAAACTTTCTTCCCAGACGCGGGATCAAACTTCCTCTACCTTGATAATGGTCGAATAAGCAGACCTGTCGCCGACATGCTAGGCGTCAGGCTAAAAATGAATCCATGTCTTCAACATATAGTGCTGATATACATTGACCTATTCACCATTATCAGGTGTATGCAAGTCAGGCCAGTTCAAGTGTGAAGACAACGTCTGCATCAGCGCTAGCTGGAGGTGTGATGGAGAAAACGACTGTGACGATATGAGTGATGAGATCAACTGCACTATTTCTGAGTCTTCGAATGCCCGTGAGTCTTACATATATTGGACAAACTTAGCGTCAAAACTTTGTGTAGAATTTGCCCGTGTGGTTTGGCTTCGCCATGCTGTACAGCATACCCCACTTAAGATAACAGTCGTTTTTTTATTATTATAACAATAACACGTTGTTCAACCTCCGTAGCCGCAGCTCAGGCGTTCCAACAGAGAAACTTCTTGATCAGTATTCAAATACCGCATATTGGGTTGGCGTGGTGGCCACGTGCGCTACTACGGGCAGGGAATCAATGCTCAAAGTATAGTAGGAGACACTCAAGTGGTCGGCCCCTCTTGTGTCCTTCCGCACGACAGAGACTAGAGATGTCCCGCGTGCCAGGTCGGCTATCTCGATCGACAGCCCACCTCACGGGACAGAAAAAGGAAAGTACAGAACCTACCTAACTTTACAAAACTAACCTCGTCAGCAGGAACTACGGCCAGATGCTACATCCCCTGCGGAGAAGGCACTCGGGACCCTTGGGTACGTCATGCCCAAACATATCGTGGCAGGGAAAGAACCCGCTAGAATATGCCGCTGAGGGCGATAACAGTCGCTTTAAGGGGAGAGTACCCCCACAAAAAATGATTTACCACCCGATTTGGCTGAAACTTGGCTCATTTATGTAAAATTGACAAAACAATTTTTCGTACACTTTTTTCATTTTTTTTTCATAGAAAATGAGTTAGAAGGAAATTATACCCAAAATAGGGTTAGGGAAAAATGCATCTCCTCCTAGGGTATTCGAGCTAGAGAGCTGGTGTATGTTCCAAAAGTAGTGAAAACTATTGCCCTATAAAGGGAATCTATTAGAGGTTTAGATATTCAATATACTTTTTAAAATTTTTGAAAATGAATGGACATTTTTTTTTAATAAGTTATGACAAAGTGCGCTGCAAATAATTTACTAATTCAAAAATCGAGACCACCAATAGATTCGTTCATGGAGAGTTAAAAGACGCTTCTTTTTATACCAAAATCATCTCTCTAGCTCAAAAACTGCAGGAGATGAAGTTTGAAGTCGGAAAAAACTTTTCAGGGGAGGGATAAATTTCAGTTTTCTTCGAATAACTCGTTTTCTATGGCGAAAATAGGAAAAATTACTCGAGTCTAACACACATTCTTTTTCGATTTTATGAATCATATAATATCAAAATCAGTATTTACGAATTTCATGAAAATACCCGCCAACAGGTTCTAATTTGGTTTCTTTATTAATGCTACGATTTGGATGATACATGATACAAGAATATAAAATCGAAAAAGAATGTGGGCTAGACCCCTATACTCTTTCAATTTTCCCCATAGAAAACGAGTTATTTGAAGAAAATGGGTCTCTTTTAATAACTCGTTTTCTATGACGAGTTATTTATTTTCGATTTTACATATTTCTACCAGGTGTCATGAAGATCGGACGAATAATGAGAAAGTTGTTGAAGTAAAAATAAGGTGTTACAAAAAAATTCACATTCCCCCCGCCCCCAGCCAAATATTTCATCCACTTAAGGTTACACTGGCGGCCTAAAATTTTGCCGGCGTGTCCGTCTGATCCACAGCTACTGTTTAATAAAAAAATGAATTTTTCAAGGTTTTTTTTTTGGAAAGTCTCTCCCCTTTGCAGAAGAAATGCAATTTACCAGAAGCAAAACAATTATTTTCACTGCAAAAAAAGCTACTCCGCTTTAAAACTGGGAAATCCGCCGCAGACGACATGCATGAAATGCACTGTAGTACAATGCAGTAGTAAAAAATAATTTAAAATCGATCAGACAATAGCATCGTGTTGGTGCGTAGAAACGAAATTTCTCCGATATCGTGTATTCAGCCTTAGAGAAGATTTCAACCATGGAGTGCATTATCGGACATGGTAAAGAGTTTTATTTTCATCCAACAGTAGGGTCAAGTCATGTCCCGTTTTATCGTTTACCCAGTTTAAGCAACTACGTACATGTCAGTTGACCTGCTTTCAATGCTCAATCCTCATTAAATTGTGCAGCATGACTGAAGTGAACTCTCTATCAGGGTTTTTGAGTCGAAGTCTGCAATTTTTCGGTATCCAAGAGTCGTCCATCCAAAATCTGAATGCCTGCTTTTTCAGTATTACCCGACTCTACAAGAATTCAAGCAAATTCACTGACCTATTTCGTAAGGAACAGGGTACTTAAAATGTAAATCGTTCATCTGTGGTTCAAGTAAATTTTACGTTTTTATAAAACTCCTGACCGCATTTTGTTTCATTTTAGTAGAAATGTGCAGATTTTTAAATTCTGATTCACTGCAAATCAGGAACTGTGGTGAAATTTTACTAGTGCCACCACTTAAAACAGGTTTGACGAATAATATTTTAGTAAAACTTGTAATAAACACCCACGCATGTGTTTATGAGAACGCAGTAAGATAGACAAATATTCTATAGCTACTTCGTATAGGGAACGGAATACATTTTTTTCTGTGAAACTGTAAAAATTTCCTGCTACATAACCTCACGATAACAAAAACAACCCATTCTGTACTATCATTGTTATTTAATTACACTAAACTGGCGACGTGGGAACGGAGAAACGGGCAAATCCCCACGTAACCAGCCCAGCGAGCGAAGAAAAAAAAAGAAAGAAAAAATCCACGATCACAGAATGGCATTGTGTACAGATCGTGTAAAGCTGCCAATAGCCGCACCAGCAAAGACAGAGCCATCAAGACCATTCCAAACATTTGCACACGATGGTTAAAACGAAAAGAGAATACTGGCCCGTAAGGCATCGTAACGGTTCAAAGGCAAACTCATAAAGAACACCAATACGCCGAGTATACCTCACCCGCAAAAACGACCCCGGAAAATTCACACTGTAGATGACTAAGGCAATTATATATTTCATACAGAAAGCAATCCCCACCAGCTCTGCGACGATGCGCCAGACCACAAGGACAACACCATCCAGCATTAACGCACATCGACGAACCACTTTGTCAAGCAATTACAAATGATAATCGGCAGCAAAACCCCAGACTACGGAGCAGTATTCCAGAAGGGGAAGGATATTGCAATTAAAGCAGCGACGTGTCAACTCTACCAAGCCAAACACCCTCGAAGTACGTCTCATAGATCAACCTCTGCGATTCACGTGAGGCAACCGAACGAGTGCGGGGCTCAAACGTCAGCTTTAGATCAAAATTGGCACCCAAGATTATCAAATCATCAACCACACGAAGTGACACATCATCCAGTATGAATGCATGGAAATGTGGTCTCATTGTACGTGAGCTAGACACAAGCGTGGACTTAGTCTTGCCCTCATTCAGCCTCACTCCCCACCTAGAACACCAGCAATCAATCACTTCCAAATCAGGCTGAATGGATTCTGAAACCTCCAACCTCTCAGTAGGCTTATTGCAAACAGCCAGCAAAGTAACAGCGTAGCCAACAAGTAAATTATTAACAAGATGAAACAGATCCGTTGTATATACAATCAACAACAAAGGCCCAGAACACTACCCTGTGGGACACTAGAAACCAAATCTAAAAACTCACTCCTCTTCCGATCAACAACTACACATTGACGTCTGTCAGATAAAAGCTGAATAATTGCCGCGAAAACTGAACCACCAATACCCATCAATCTTACCTCGTGGAGAAGCCGAAGGTGATTCACGCGCTCAAACGCAGCACTGAAGTCAAACTGTATCAACCTTGCCTCATGAACCCCATCACGAGGCAGCTGCAAAACATGAGAAATGTGAAGCAGAGCATCACAAGTTCCCAAGCCCTACGAAAACCACAATGTACTGGGGGAAGGACACCCTGCTTCTCAAGAAAGCGTCCCAAACTCGACGCAACCAACCTCTCAAAACAGGTGTGATTGAGATGGGTCTATAGTCGGAGGTTCGGGAAGAGACAGAGCCTTTCGGAGCAGCCGTCACATGAGCTACACGCCAGCATTCCGGAAAAGAGCCCAGCCGTTACAACCGACGGAACACAAAAGCAAGCGGGGCTGCGAGCACACCAGCCACCCTCCGAAGAGAGGATTCATATCCAATGGATCAGTGCTCCCATAGGAGTCCAGGTCAATATGAAGGTGGTGCACTTCAAAAGAGAAGAAAGCAAAACCGGAGAATATCGGTTCGGGATAACACGCTAAAGGAATGTGCAACCGGTCCCGGCTCTGCTTTCCAACAAAAGGTCATCCCAGAGCCAAACCATTTCACATGGTGACAATTACAATCGCCCATAAAGACAAAAGCAGCACACCTTTCCGATAACTGAATCCTAGCCATTGCATCTAAGAGACAATCAAAGACCCTCTTATCAGCAGACGGGCTGCGATACACTGAAAACAAATAAAAGTTTCTGAATGAGCCACAGACTCGAAGCACCATCAGCTCATGACATGGACACTCAATCATTCTGACTAGACACAACAACACCCTTTCTAAAGTCAACAGCCAGACAACTAAATCCAGGGCATGAGCCTCGCAACCGCAGCACTGGCTTTTCAAAGTTCGGGATCATCAGCTCAGAAGTATGACGGTAGCTTTAGACGAGCGTCTCTGAACAAAGCTCCAGATCATAATTGGAAGAGGCCGCCGCGAGATCAGCCAAATTACCACAGGGGCCCCGAACATTAGAACACAAGATGCGGCAGGAGCGAGAACCACAACCACGAGGACCTGGGTTCACTTCCGCGTCCGGATAGCGAACCATCAGACAAGCAAAAAACAATCCATAGAGAGACACCATAAACCACCAAGGATATTATCAAATATTACAAAATAAATCAACACTCATGATAGCTACGAAAGCGGCCAGCTATCCATACGCCACAGACCCTGCCATCCCCAATACGGGCTTTGGCCGAAAAGAAGAGAAAGGAAAGGAGCAAGGAAAGAAAAGAAAGAGAAAGGAACGCTCCAGTTCTCAAACTGGCCAGACACAACAACATGTTGCTAGCAAGATTGGGGGCAGGAGTGCTGCTTAGAAAGCTCAAGTGTAAAAACTGATGAAAGCAAAGAAATCACATCCACTTGTCGATGAAACAACAGACGAACCATATTTTTCGACCTAGTTGAGAGCCATGGGAACGGCTGTGCTCGAAAAATTTCAACGATCGGATTGTATAAACATTTACAAGATAATACGCGTAAAATCTCTTGTTCTTTGGGATTTCTTAGACACTGCCATGACCATACTGATGGCAGCTTGGTAGTCAGCAGCTAACCAACAGAACACAGAATTTGAACACGTGATCTCCCAGTACAAGTGTCGTGATCGACTATTCGTACTTCAACAATCACGACTACGTTGTGGCCTCTCGTTGCATTTGTATTCCAAAACAATTGTTTCAATGCTTACGTTTCCACCTTTGCAGGTTGTTTTAGCGGCCAATTCGCCTGTCTCGACGGTACTTGCATGGCGAAGCGTTATGAATGTGACAGCCATAACGACTGTGGCGACTGGAGCGATGAACGCCACTGTGAGTATGAATACATATGCATACAAGCTTTGAATCTCTCCGTTTAAATGTTTTCACTTGACCTTAGTGTCAATTGAAATTAATTTAGGCTTTCACGTAAAATCAACGGTAGATTTCTGAAAAAAATATGCATTCCAATTTTTATGTCATTTTCCTGTGACCTTGAGGGGATACAGTATAGAGCATATTTTTTGTCTTCTGCTTAATGAAGTCGTACTTTTTTGAATCTATGGGAAGTAGGAGTTACAGAAGTATGACGGAATGAGACATATTTTATTCAAAAACTACAGTGCATACAGTAGTTTGGATACTGAACAGCAGCGATTCCCAGCATATGGCTCCCGCATCACACGGAGAAATCTGAGTGTTAACGGGTTAATTAAACAACAGATTCATGAGTCAAATTTCAAATAATTTTTACATCGGCGTAACTTAATTTTATAAATTTATATTGGTGCATTTACAGAATGCTTATGTAATTACTCACGCGTATGCAAATAAATGAAGACGCATAAAATAAAAACATATTTAAGCTATAAAGAGATCAGAATTTTTGAAGTGAACAGCGAACTTCGGTACACTGCGTATCTAAAATATGGATTAAGTGCGACGAACTATTATCATCTATACTATAATTCTACTTGTCCCGTCCTTGATACGATCAGGGAAGGGATCAATAGGAGATGGAATCAAGTTTTGATTTTGAGCTGGTAGTGCTCATAGACCTTAGGTAGAAGATTCACTGCCTGATTTGGAACATGTTTCAACATTCGTAAGCATCATCATATTACCTCCGCCAAGGAGGTTATGTTTTCGTCGTGTTTGTCTGTCTGTGTGTTTGTCTGGCTGTTTGTCTGTCTGTCACCAAGATAACTCAAAAAGTTATGAACCGATTTGGATGAAATTTACAGGGATTGTTTGGTATGTTAGGAAGAACAGATGATTAACTTTTGGTGAAGATTTGTCCAGCGGTTTGTTTGTTTGTCTGCGTCATTTTTCTCGATGCCAGAACTCAAAAAGTAATGGATGGATTTTAATGAAATTAACATGAGTTTTTGGGTATATAACAAACAGTAGATGACCAAATTTTGGTAATGATCCGTTGTTCGTTCGTTTGTCACTGTTTTAAATTTTATGCTTGTTAGCACAATAACTCAAAAAATAATGAATGGATCTTTATGACATTTATAGGAGTTGTTAGTAATAATAAAAGACATAAATGATCAAATTTTGGTTCGTTTGTATGCTTGACTCATATTTGTCATAACGTTAGTCAACAGTATAACTCAAAAAGTTATGAACGGATCTTCAAAAAAACTGAACAAGCTGTTATTATTATAAAAAAGCACAAATGATTAGATTTTGGAGTTTATGCAAAGAAAATTATGGTTTTAGAGCCAATTTGAATTTTTACTACCGTTGGCTCACTTGGCGAAGGTATGCGCTCTCAGAGTGCTCTACTTAAGGAACTTTTTTCTTCTGCTTCTTCTTTTTGTTCTGTGAACTTTCCCCAGGTTCCTTCAGTACTAGAAAGAAGAAAATTAGATGAAACGCATCTGAGATATTACGAAATAACATTGTTTTTGTTATGAGGAATTCCCACAGGCTCCAGTTAGTTTAAAGTTTTAGTTTAGCAATCTGTATGACGATATTAACGTTGAACGGTTTTCGAAATGTTGAGCTTAGAGAAGCTAATCATTTGTAGAAATGTTTCATTCTTTGATATTTCGTTAAATAATCTATTGTCTCCGGAGCAAGTCAGTCGGTAAACTCGAGATTATGATATGGTACCAGCAACATCAGTAATTCTCAGTCAAATGCTGTTTTTCGATGTAATTTGAACTCTTTCGCAGCTCCCTTTGTCAAAACAGACAATAGCTGTAGAATGGGATAAACGTCAGTAGAGCTCTCGTAGATTAGATAGGTGGCAGTAGATGGACCAACAGGCCCATTCCCACAGAGACAGCGGGACTTACGCCCCAACCCTCTATAAGCTATTGCCATTATGTTAGCTTGATATAGATGATAGAGGGAAAAGAGAAAAAAAATGAAGATCTCCGCCACGAGTTGATCATGCATGCAAGTGCAATTTATAGCCGCTGATCTGCGGAGCTTAAGAGTTTGTTACTCCTAGAGGACGTGTTCTTATTTAAGAAGGATGTCTTTCCCAATGTTTGCCAAGTCGATTTTTTAACGCGTTGACCGTGTCCGCGCCGACAATGTCGGAAGCGAATCTATTGCAAATGTTCACTATGATATACAGAAAAAAAAAACTGCTGGCTTAAGTTGTTCTTCGGGCTTTATGCTTGAGTTTTTTGCCGTCGTTTCGCAGGCGATCATTATGGTCTTTTTCAAACAATCAAGCTTTAAGTACGTCGCTAAAACCAGTCATAAGCTTGAATATTTCTATTAGTTACCCCGGAGTCGTCTTTGCTCGAGAGAAATCATGTCCAGCTCTTGTAGGCGACATTCGTATATCTTGTTTCGCAGCAAAATCATCAATTTTGTAGCTTTCCGTTTGATTTATTCCATGTTATCGATATCTTTGCACAGATGTGGCGACCAAAATTGAACGGCAAATTTTAAATGCAGGCGACTAGCGCCTTGTACAAGGGAACGATGATGTCGTTGGATTTCTTTTCGAAATTCCTGGTGATGAATATAAGTGCTCTACTTGCCATTTTGACACTGTTATCAAGTTGTTGACTGTGATGTAATTTGTTTGTAATAGTTATTCCCAATTCAAATTGTTGGATGACAGCTGAGAATTCTGTCACAGTTACTTTCAATTGGGTTGAGGGATTCTCCGGTCCTACGTGCATTACTAAACATTTATCGACATTAAAGTTCATCTGCCACCTTGTGCTCCATTCCATAAGATGGTCAAGGTCTTGTTGGAGCTCAGCTCTTTTCGTGGTACGATAGCATAGTTAAGTATCTGCAAATTTACTGATTTTACTACGGATACCTATTATGATCGAGGTCATTTACGTAAATTCCGAACAGACGTGGGCCAAGCACACCACTTTGTGGAACCCCAGATGATACATGCGCACAGTCGCATGTCTCACCTTTAAGCTTCAAGCGCTGCTGCCGACCCGTAAGCCGTAAGCCATGTTCGGATCCAGCGTAGTCTCCCTGGATGCTATGGGCTTCCAATTTTTTTCATTAAACATTGATGAGGGGACTTCATCAACAGTTTTTTGGAAGTTTACATACACGAGGTCATCACCCTTTTCTCAATGTCTAATTTTCGTAACTTTCGAAAAGAAGTTCAGTAGGTTTGTTAAGCAGCTTCTTCTATTTCGGATGCCGTGCTGAGAGTCGGAAATAAGCGGGTGCATCCTCACATGATCAGTGTTGAGCTTCGTCAAGTGGCGTTCGATGGTTTTGATGAGGCTTTTCTTGCCCCCCTTTTGTTGTATCGGGATTGCGTCAGCTAGTGTCCAATCTTGCAGAAATTCCCCGTTCTTAAAGAGCGATTGAATATTTCGTGCAATGGCTTCCTTATGGCTGGAGCCATTTCTCGTAGAACACGGGGAGAAATATTATCTGCGCCAGTGGATTTGTATACTTTCATGTGGGTCAATTCTTGAAAAATCTCGATCTCAGAGAAAACACAATTACTTTTCGAACTAACTTGCATCGGTGCTGGTTCAGGAATGTTCGTTACATCTTCTATGGTGAATACGAAGCTAAAATATTCATTCAGGGTGATGGCTTTGTCTTTTAGGTCATTGGTGATTTCACCGTAAAGTCGCTTGAGGTGACCCATTTTTTTTAGTTGTCTTTCGTTTACATGTTTATAGAATGCCTTAGGGTTGGTTTCTGCCATAGCGGCTACGGAAACTTCCTTATCCCTTTTAGAAGCCGTAACTTCTTTCTTCACGTCCAGACATGGATGTTTTCCTCCGTTATATTACGCTTCCAGGCTTTGTAATGCACCTGTCGCCTTGCAATGCAGCTTTTAATTGTCTGATTCATCCAGAGGGGATCATTAGTGATACGAACTCATTTATTTGGAATATTGTTGAACAGCTCTCAGGATGCTAGTTTTTAAAACATGAGAGCATTGTTCAACACTGACGTCTCTCATAGGAGTTTTGAAAGCAGTTGTTCCTTTTTCAGTCCCCATTTCCAGAAAATTCGCTCGCTGATAGTCTGGCAGCTGGAGACGTTCCATCATGTGATCACTAAGCCTGTTAAGGATGGCAAGGTTAACAATTTCACAATCAGGTGTGGAGCAGACTAGATCCAAAATATTATCTTATCTCGTGGGTTCATTAACGTGCGGAGCTAGGTGATTTTGGCTGAGGAGTTCGAGCAGTTTATTGCCTACGGCTGGGCTGCACAAGGCTCCCCAATCAATTTGGGGATATCGAAGTCTCCCATTAGAATTGTTTCATTCTGAGCACTCAGTGCGTTTTCGATTTCGTTGTAAGGTGCTGTATCGGTTTCGGTAGTAGTTAAGAGTTTCAAAGAATGAAAACGAAGGAGCATTGTCGTGCAAGAAAATCATTTGACGGCAACGAGACAACAGATGTCATAGAGCCATAGTAACAAATGCATATTTAGAAATTTATGTAAGCTCGACTCGTAAGTTTCACACCCTCTGAAACTTGGAAAGGTAGGAGAGGCTCGTCACTTTTGATACCGGCTCCAAACATAACACCTTCACCTCGTTGTTAGCGTCGGAGTACATGTTGAATAGGAGCTCCAAGAGCACTCCAAACATGGCGCATCGATTCGGCAAGCAAGGATAGCTGTTGCCTCATCCGTAAAGGCAACATTTTTAAGATAGTTTCCGTGTATTTTCGTGCCAAAGTAATGCATTTTTCATTTTGGATTTTATTCAAAAGAGGCTTGGCGACAGGCTTGACTTTCTTCGTCAATTCATTAAAGATAATGGGTCAGGTTTGTCTAGAGAAAGGAGCTATGCCAGTTTTGTTAAATATGACATCGTTGATGCTGTTAGGATGCTTGTCGACTTCTCTGCATATTTTGTTTCAAACATAATGAGGTGAAAGGGTCCTTCTCCTGTCCTATTCTTTCCTGGGTGAGGTGTTGGGGTCCTCCACGCATGAAAATAAAGCTCTTCAATTTCTCTCACTATCTGACCAAATCTTTGAGAGACAAGCTTTCTGCAATGCCCACAACAATCTGCTATTTTTCGATAGGCGCCAAGCGTTCTTTCCTCAGCATATTCTGAGACCTGCAATACAGCAATTTACAAATAAAATTTGTTCAGAATACAGAAAAATTCAAGACTTTCAAAACATTACATGAATTCGAGTGTTCATCTTTTTGCAATTGCTTTTGACCAATTTGCCATATTTGTCTGACAGCCTCCATAATTTTTTGATACAGTTTATTACATTTTGACTCATCTCATAATTTTATGACAAAAGAAAAAAACTATTTAACAATTTGACATAACAGTTTGTCAGGGTTATAAAACCAATTGACAATCTACATTTCACTTTGACAATGGTCAAATGAATATGCCAATTCTGAGAATCGTTTTGACAATGTTTAAATCTTTATATACACCTTTTTCAATTGCTTTTGAACAATTTACCATATGTATTTGACATTCTCTCTATATTTCTTTGACAATCTCCAGCAACATCTGACATTAGTCGCATGCTTTCGACAAATATACAAAATATTTTGACACAGTTCCGAAACTGTTACAAAATTTGTAAATTTGCAAAATGCTTTAACAATCTTCATCTGTATTTTTCACTGGGCATTTGAAATTAACATAGCTTAGAAATTTTTTTAACAAAACTTAAAACGATTTAACAACAGTTTCTACTGGTTTTAAACTTAATTACCTAATTAAGAGAGTTTAACTTGTGCAAAATAAAGGCATATAGTACATATTAAGGCGTATGTAAAATGCATAACAAAGTATAAATTTATGAAACCTAATCAAATATAGGCTGACGTTCGAGGCACTTCATGATGTAACTGCCAGCGTGAGTGCACTGGGCGGCTGCAACCTCCGGTGTAACTTGCACTACAACATTTTTCACAGCATTATGCAGTAACCTCCTACGCAGCTCAGCCACCGTTAATCCCCTCTCTCGTGCCTGCTCAGCAGGTATCTTAGCTGCATTGATGTGCAGGCGCTGTTGGTTCACGTAAGTTTTCATCACAGAAAAAGATTCCTCTTTTAAATTTAAAAATGGCGAGTACGCAGACAGAAATTTGAAGTCAAATGCTGGGTGTAATTCCAGGATTCCCTGGTGGACGTTCATCAAAGAAATCTTTTTTTTTTTCCAGTGATGAGATGATTGAGCTAAAGGTGTCTTTGGTGCCTGACCCCTCTTTAATTTCGTAATAAAAGGTTCCGGCTAGGTTAAGAACTGCTGCAAGGATGGTCAAATTACTGCCTCTATTGCCGGAAACTTGCCTATGCACACTTGCGCCTACACAAGAACGGCCGTAGGCTCGTTTTGTTCACAAGCTGAACCCCATTTCGTCAACATACACACGGTGTCAATGAAGGCCGGACTCCAGCATCCAGGCTGCGTACGCCTATCTCGCCTCTTTTACGCGATCACTATTGCGCTCCTCAGTAATGTTTCGGACAAATTATACGGTATACAGTACAGCTCTCGTTCCAAAACGCGTGCCAGAGTTGTTTGGGGGAAATGAAGTTTACATCGCCAAATTTTTCTCACGATGGCAATGAGCTCTCTCAGTGATGCAAGTGGGTTGCTTTCTACCAACATCACAATAAAATCTATAGTTTCAATATCGGTCACGCGTGGCCTCCTCATTGCTGAAGCTCAACGTTACCGGTTCTTTGATAATTTGCAATGATGGCGTAAGCTGTTGTCCGGCGCACATCCAGCGTAGAAGCAAGAGCCAAGAAATCTTCACCGTCAATATGGCTGTGAATAATACGATCTCTGTCTTTATCACTGGCAGCACGATTTCTATGAGACATTGTTTAAGCACTTTCACAGTTACGTACAAATATTGGGAGACTGGGGACGAACGACAAGCAGCGGGAAATATACTGCCCACCACGGTTGCCAACTGTATTTCTAAAAGGGTTGCTGAAAAATTAAGAGACATCTGGTGGTGAAGTACACGTAATGAATGTGTTAACATTTGCGTAATCTTTAAAATTTTCATAATAACAAAACGTCTAACAAAATGATTTGATGATTGTCAATTTGTTTCATGCATTGTCAAACTCTAATGCATTGTCAAGCCATAATGTGTACATAGTCATGAGCAACTGGTAATTGTCATTTTTATTTGACTATAGTTAAAATGTTTTGAAATAATGTCATAATTTTGCTAGTTTGTCAGTCTGAAAGAAAACAATGTCAAAAACAAATGCAAAATGTCAAAGCATAATGGCGAATGTCCAAAGATTTTCGAATATTGTCAAAAACAAATGGTAGAATGTTCAAAAGCAATTGAAAAGATGTGTAAGAAGGCGGATTATGTAAGAGGTGGTGGAGGACTGAAAGCCAGAAGTGAGAAGACAACGAACCGGCGAGATGCAGTACCTGCATAATGCATAACACAAAATATGCAAAAGGCAAACATGCGTGTCTTCGTAGTACATAAAAAATAAGCGCGCTCTCTCAGCATTGCACGAGAAAGCTTTGAATGAAACTAAGTTAAGCAAAAAGTTTTAGCAATTGTCAAACTATATGATTGAGAACATTTTTTCAAAATAGTCCAAGAGAAATCTAATAGTCAAACTAAGTTTTCGTTTTTCATTTTATTATCATTGTTAAAGTGATATGCATTTTGTCAAAGTGACTACAATTGTCAATTTGTTTCGCTAGTTTGTAATTCCTAGAGTGAACTTTGTCAAACCGTTTTGAATGATGTCAAAGCGTAATGAGCATTTGTCAAAATGAATTGTACATTGTCAAAATCAGTCGTTAAATTGGTCAAAAGCATTTGCAAAACGATGTAATTTCTTTAATGCCTACATACATTATACAGTGAACGTATCTACAGTAGTTGTGGTTTTCAGGGCACTAACTTTCATGTGAGATTTATATTGCTTGGTAAACTAACAACATTTTGACCTGCAATAAAGCAATTTACAGTTTATGCTTTCTCGTCTTTCCAAAGTGTCTAAATAAGCTTATGGCAGCTAAAATAGCCCCAGTGATAATTTGCTAATTGTGTTAAGTAAACAATGCATGTCTTGGAAGAGATTTTACCTTAATTGACATAAATTTACAGGTTTGTGTGACAGGGAACAGTTTACGTGTGCGAACACCTACCGGTGCATCCCTGTAAGTCAAAAATGCAATGGATATAACAACTGCGGCGACATGAGTGACGAGCAGAACTGCACAGGTATGTGAAATTTAGCGTGACTCTGCGTGCATATATACACTGACCACACAGCACCCTAGCGTTAGCATTAACTTAACTGACGGTTGTTGTGTTACCAGGCTATATCTGCAGCCTGAATTTTAAGATTCAGAGAGTGAAAATAGCATTCAACTGACCATGCATTGGCTAAATTCGCTTATACTCACAAAAAATTACGGTATCATTTCTCAATTGTGTCTCAAAGCAAATTAGGTAAATATATCAGAATTGTATGAAAAATTACTGAAGAAAAAGGTTACGTTGCATAACATGCTACAACATCCGGAATGCAAATCCAATGAAGCTCATCCTATGGCTTATAGCTCATCCTATGGCTTACAGCTCATCCTCCGCCCCTGTAGAGGAAAAAATTATGTCTTAAACAGAAGCTCAGCTGTAATTAACTCCTCCAACTTTGGAGATCACTAGTATGAATTTCTTGGCAACCATTTATTACTTCTGTAAGCCTCTAGCAATTTAGCTCAATGTTTACATTCACGTCACACATTGTAGAGTGCAATGAAAGTGCATACCACTGCGACAACGGCACATGCATCGGAGGAAGATACGAGTGCAACGGCCGCAACGACTGTGGTGACTGGAGCGACGAACGCCACTGTGAGTACTTTCAATGTCCTCGGCTGTAATATTATTCCAAAGAGTTTATAAATATATGCCATGTAAATAAAATACCAGTAAAACTGAATATAAAATTCGATGATTATAGTTACGCCACTGAACGCATACCAATTCCAACGTTCAGGGACACAAGTTTATAGTGAACACCAAAATTTTAACAAAAAAATGTGTTCCAGAATATTCACAAAGAAAAACATAGCACTGTATAGTCTTAGTGATCCATCAAGTAAAATGCAAGCGATTCAACACTAACCATAATACTTTGGTAAACTGAATTTATTATGAAAACATGTAACCTAATCACCAAGTAATCAGTATGGGGCTCTCAGGCATACCTTCTAAGAATAAAGACGTGGGCTAGGTAACCCTTACAGGCAACATACATGGTGGTTTAACTAGCTTATTTCTTCAATGGCAGTTATATAATATATAGAACTGTAGGTCTTCGTTTCCGCAACAAAGGCGATATCGCAGAGGAAAAGGGGGGTATATGGAATGACGATAGCCATTTGAAACTCATGCACGAGTGTGTTCCCACATTGGATCAACGTGCATGGGAAACTGATCAGATATGTCTCTTTTTACTAGAAGCTATCTGTTGGACGTAAGCCCTAAAGGCCCTAGAACCCTCCCTAACGTGTTCCTGCCATGGTGTTACTAATCAACGAGACTCAAACGTTACCTGAGCAAACTATGCCATGTGACCCTCCGTGACTGTCGGTTGTGACGTGTACGGTGCTCCGCTAGAGTAGATGAAATCAGAAAGCTATAGATTTTTCTCGAGAGCAATAAACTAATTAAGTGTTCGGCAGTGTGCCAGGCTGGCTATAAACTCTTACGGACCTTGCGACCAGCGGAACCAGTGACCACGCGGTAGCTCGCTTATAGGGGAAGCGTAGACGTCAGTTATGAGGGGCAAAAAAAAAAGGGTCGCAATAAAACACAGTTCAAGCCAGTGATTCTAAATTCAACTGATGATTTGGATAAAGATCGTGAGCCACAAGAAACTCGTGGTTTAAATGAGTGTACCTTGTGCCTGATATGAAAGCAAAGTAAAATGATTCAGTGTGTGCTGTGTGAAGAGAGTAACTTTCATGCGTCGTGTCTTGCTCTGAACCAGAGCGGAAGGTACCATGCCCCTGTGTGCCCATCTGAGCATGGGTGCTCAGTTAATGAAACATCTACTGAGAAGCAGCACTGAGCTTGTACCGTGTGTAGAGAACCTACTACAAATGCTACACCGAAAGTTACTTGCACAAAATGTGAATTTATTTTCTGTGCTCCTTGTACAAAATTACGTCCGAGCATGATAGACATGTTTAACAGATTTCTCAAAAGCTTCATGTGGAATTGTGAAAGATGCTTTCAAGTTTCAACACAAAACCGAAAATGCGTATCATCTGATACAAAGGAATAAGTGGGTGAAAACGCGAAAACGGCAGAAGAAGATCCATTGCAGAATTATGCGGAAACCGGCGGCCGTGATGTGAAAGAAATGAGTTATGAAATAGCACAAAGCACTGTGCAGAAAACAAAGAGCTCTGGAGGGGACTGGATACCCAAAAATGAAAAGAAATAAAGAATATGCAAGTATTATGCCAAAAACCAATGTAAATATGGAATTTCAGGCAGGGGATGCAAATATTTCCACACAAAGAGGTGTCATAGGTTCATGAAATATGGCAGATAAGGTTGCAACTCAAAACGAGAATGCAATTTGTTTCATCCCTGGTGGTGCAAAGAATCATTCAGAAACGGCACGGGTTTTGATACCACATGTCCTGAAATACATATGAAAGGAACCATTCGAGCGGCTCCCACTGCCCATCATAGGCACACCCACGTTGAATGAGGGGAAAATTCGGGGAGACCATGGTAAAACTCAAATCGCATACAAACTCACAAGTACGGAGAAAATAACCACCAGTACAATGTGGAAACATATATTACCACGAATGACCGTGATAAGAGTGTGGACCATCAAGATGTGAGGAGAGATTTACAAAGTATACAAAAATTTTTACACTGTTCGAAAAAATCTCGTCCATGGAGACTTATATGGAAAAAATGCAGCATGGTGGGGCCAAGAGCACCTTGGATTCCACCAAGAGTAGAAAATCCTACACAACTGTGGGGGTATGATCCTGGAACTACTCATCAACTGAAAACGCAAACAGCCAAAAACAAAATGAACATCAGGAACTGAAATCAAATAAAGATTAAATATTAAGCAATATCCACGTTATAAGCATACTAGGCCTGTAAACGAAAAATTGCAGAAAACATATGGTACTGCATGATATAATAAATGATGCAGCTTCTCAACTGATTACCGTTACTGAGACCCATCTAGATGATGTAGTCAACGATGCAGAAGCTAAAATAGAAAGCTATGGATTGCATAGAAGTGACCGCAAAGATAGGAAGTGTGGTGGTGTTGTATTATACGTAAGAGATCACCTTTGTTCACATACAAAGCAAAAATTCTCAAATGGAATGTGTGATTGTATTATTGTTAATATTGAAATGCTTAGATTCATGTGCGTGGTGTGCTATCGACCGCCAAAATGTATCACCGAAAAATTTGCCGAAATGTTGCAATTGATCAACACACATTGCAAAGAAGTTCAAAGTAAGTATCAATTGTATATAACTGGTGATTTCAACTTCCTCTTCTTAAAATTGCGAACGACAGACTTACCAGATGAAACTGGAAGCTTCGTACTATCCAGGACATCATCGGCCACTAGAGATGAAAATGATCAGGCTCTCTCTCTAGTGCACATGATGGAAGAATTTTCTCTGACCCAAATGATCTCGTCACCTACGAGAAATGAAAATGTCTTAAAAATGTCTTCGTCGATAACGCACAATTGATTAAAAATATTGAAATCCATGATACAACATTATCTGATCATAGGCTTGTTGAAATAACGACTCAGCTTGGCGAACGCGATTCCCATAGACCGCAGAAA
>LQNS02278124.1:7887799-7898965 GCA_001587735.2 Parhyale hawaiensis | reverse complement strand
CCTCGTCACATTCGAAATGTCACCGGTACAGAAACTGCGAAATTTAAACACGTACTGGACGCATGCTTACTGAAAGTGCCGGATAAACCTGCTGTAAGCGGCTACGTCAACTGTAGGGATAACTCGTTGTTAGCCACCCCGCTGGTCACGGACTGCAGCATCACCTCTGCACAAGATGGGCGGCGTGCAAAACGTCGCCTGGACCTCGTCCGAAGTATCATCAAAGGTATCAAAGGTAAAGGTACCAAACCGGGAGTCGTGTTACTACAGGGAACCTGCAACACACTCCCCTGAACACGCTAATAAATATATAAACTCTGGTTTCATTGCAGGTGTATGCCGTCCAAACCAAATCAAGTGTGAAAACACCGGCGTCTGCATCAGCCCTAGTTGGAGGTGTGATGGAGAAAACGACTGCGGCGATATGAGTGATGAGGTCAACTGCACTATTTCTGAATCTTCGAATTCCAGTGAGTGTCTGATATATTGGTTAAATAGAATGAATAACTTGCATTGCAGCAGCAGCCGAGGCTATGATCACAATCGCACGTAATGCAGTTACTCATCAGCTGGGTTGGTAAAACGAAGATTCATTGAAGTGTAAACCTCCGTTTCTACTACAAAAGCGATCTTACCGAGCAAGAGAGAATGCCTTGGCAACAGAAATAAGAAGCTAATACACGACGGTGTTCCCACACAGTACCAACGCCCTTGAAAAAAGTAATTCAGAAATTATAAGGAAGAACAGAATAAAGTAACTGCAAAAGCACACAGTGAGGATTTCCTTGTATAATTCTCATCAATGTTATATTTTTCATTAGTAGAATTAGTGCTAAGCTCTAACCTTACTATTTTTGGGGTAAATTACGGAGGTAAAAGCATCCGTAGTTGATCACTGCGTGCAAAAAAAAGTGACTTGCACAATTTATTACCCTTAGTCAGAAGAGAAATTGAACACATTTTTTTCATTTTTCTGTGAGCTTGCTTATAAGACTTATGATCGACACCACCCAAGTAACTAAAAACTTTGTATATGTGATAGCTCCGAAACCGTTTTCCACCACTTGGGTCGGTTTTGAAAGACACGTCAGGAAGTGATGGCGTCCCTTGCCGATAAACCGTGAGATTCAGCCAACCGGATAGAGTTTTTGTGTGTCACCGACCTATTCTCGTAAAATCCAAGTGTCTTTGCGAAAAACAGTCACGTTGCATCGACTAAAAAAAAAAAAAAAACAGTGAGCCCTCCAAAACACGAATGCTCAACGGCTTTTTGCTACATTTGTACATTCTATTCTGCTTTAGCACTGTTCTACGCACAAGACATACAAATCAAGTGCATCGGTAATTGTTGAAAAGGATCTGATTTTTGCCGTGCACCATTTACTTGACACTAAGTCAAGATTGCACCGTGAAAAAATATTGGATGGTCGTATTTTTGCGGTGCAACCTTTTGCATCAAATGTTGTCATAACCTATTTGTAATATGCCCACGTTTATTTTGCATTTCACAGCATGTCTCAGCGGCCAATACACATGTGAGAGCGGTACTTGCATTGCGGGACGCTACGAATGTGATGGCTGGCACAACTGCGCTGACGGGAGTGACGAACGCCACTGTAAGTTCATACAGGATTTCCATGAAAGTAGTAATAATCCCTAGCTTCCCAGACTAGTTTCGGCTTTTCAGCTGAAAATTATCGATAGGAGTGAAATAAAAATGTACCCGGTTTTTAATTGAATATACCTCGACTTTAAACCAACATATTATAGGTTTCTTATTTTTTAAATATAGTAAATTTTGTTTTCTTTTAAAACATTTTAAGTTATTCTAAATTAGTTGAATAACCAATTCACAGTGATCGAGATACTGAAAGGGTAGAAAAACTCTTTGTTCAGAGGAATATTATGAAAAAACACATTAATATTCTTCCTTATTGTGAACTTCAAGAAAATGAAAGAACAAAAATTTCAAAGGGTAGCAATACCTGACAAAAAAAATACATTTAAGGGAACAAAGTAATTTAGTATCCCTCGACATGCCCTCCTTTCCTCTCAAGGCAAGTGTTACATCTCTCCGTTATTGAGCGAAGAGCTTTGCGGATCATTTCACGGTTCTCCTTCAGTTCTTCAAACAATTCTTCAGTTCGTTGACGAAGAATTATCAATGATGGAGGCGTTGTTTTGTAGACGCGCTCCTTCACTTATCACCAAAGAAAGAAATCCCATGGGGTAAAGTCAGGGCTTCTTGGTGGCCATTCAACTGCATTTCCAAGAGAAATAATACGCTGCCCGAAAACCTCTTGCAATCTGGAATTGATTATGATTCGTCGATTGGCTGGAGCGCCGTCCCGTTGAAACCAAAGGCGTTCAAGTTGATGGCCGGGATAAGCAATTTCCAATAATGGAATAATCAATTCATTCAACATTTCCAAATAAATTTCTCCTGTTAGATTTCCATCATAAAAGAAGGGTCCAATAACGTTTCCGTTTCCGCAAAGACCTGCCCAAACTGACAGATTACCTCTTCTTATGCTTCTTTCGAAGACATTTCCTTCTGGTGGATTATTACTCCAAAGCCTAGTATTTGAGTATTAACTCTTCCGTCCATGGAAAATTTTGCATCATCAGAAACTGCCAACCTTTCCGTGAACCTATGATCTCTCGAATTAAACCAATTAGACAACACTGTCCTCCTGGCATAGTCACAGGGAAGTAACTCATGCTTGATTTGCATCTGTATGGATGAAGACGAAGATCTTTCTTTAAAATTCTATTGAATGTTGACTTGGAGAAATTGGTGTCATTGCACCTGACAGAGGCTGCAGGATCTTCAGTAATCGGTAGCTGGACAGTCGCGATGTTGTTTTCTGTTCTTTGAGTTATTCTTCCCCCTGAGTGGC
Source organism: Parhyale hawaiensis (assembly GCA_001587735.2). Lineage (NCBI taxonomy): Eukaryota > Metazoa > Arthropoda > Malacostraca > Amphipoda > Hyalidae > Parhyale > Parhyale hawaiensis. The sequence goes on along the minus strand of LQNS02278124.1, from coordinate 7,896,065 downwards.
CTTTGTTTCGGTTGAAGATGCATCCATATTCAATAAATTTTCTAACTGTGCGCTACACAGTTTTCTTCTTGGGCGAGTTTCTTTCCGGGAATTTTTATGAAATGCTCTTCTAACATTTTCACAGTTTTTCGGTGCCTCGTATTCCAAGACGAAGAAAATTCTTTGCTCGGTAGTAATCTGATTTTAGGAGTCTTCAAATGATGAAATCATAAGGCAAATAATCTCTCTGAGGGTTTAAATACTTGTTGGTATGTAGGATACATTTAATTAAAGTAATTAACAGTAGGTATGAAGAAATGAAAAAATACCCAGTGTTCTTCTGCAAACGTTTCATCTGAACAAATCGTTTTCTACCCTTTCAGTATTACGTGCTGTTTAGCTAGTTAATACACCTTTTAATACACCTTTATAGTTCTCACATTAAAATACATATACATTCAGTCAAAAACAAAACTAGAGTAAAGGAAATATGGAGAACGCGTCCACTGCAAGCGTATACACTTATGGGACATCAGTCATAAAATAGTCAATAATGTCTTTACCTACAACAAACAGAGTTCAATTATATCTACTAGGTACAGGTTGTTTTCACATATTTAATTGTCAGCCTAACACCTTTATACCACTCTTCATTCTCAGTTTCTCAAACATACAGTATACAAAGCATTTCGAAACTGACATGCTAAAATTGATGTATCAAAATTAGAATGCGCCCTTCCAAAAGTACTGCTTACCCATGGTACACCTAGCGGAACAGATGTCAATAGATAAAACTAATATAAGGCACTAACATGTCAAACTAAATAAAATATCAACTCTTGTAGACCAAAATCTAATCTAAGACCCACCCCACTTGGGTGAATTGTCCAGAATTGCAGACATTCAAAACAATTTCGCAAAATCTAAACGCATCCTGGCCCAGTTTATTAGTAGCACACGCACAATATGATGACAGCAATCAACAACATCAATAATAATACAACATATTCCCTTGTGGCTGCTACGTCAAGAATATATGATGCAATACGTCGCAAGTAGATCAATACAAAAGAATATGCACAACACATTAGTCTATAAGACCGGATACAAGGCTGCAGATAACAAGTATCAAGGGAAAATGGGCAGAACCCAGGGTTTCAGCTCCCACCCATCAGTGACCGAGCACCACGCCCACGCTGAAACCCCATTTGGTAAACAAATCGCGGAGCGCTCGGTCACTTCGCTCTGGTAATAGGTAAACTACGCCTAGGTTATGTAGAAATCAGGGCAACTGAAACCTCAAGACATGTTTATGTCATAACAGATTGAAACATTAACAATACCAGGAACAAATCAACAAAGGTGATACAGAAAAATGTTTGATTGTCTGTCAATAGCCTTTCTAAGACATCCAATTAAAAAATGATTATAAACATCATCGTACTTAAAAATTTTCAATTTTAGGTACCTACATGGCGTTTGTTGACATCATTGGAATGTTGTTGTCATCGCTTCTTACGTTAAGTATAATTATAATAATAAGTATAATGGATCTTCATGGTTAAATTCCAAGTTTTTCAATGTTCAAAGCTTGCACCGAGTCTACGGTTATTCTTACATTGACATGAATTGCATTTTACCCTTTGATCCCAGGACCAAATAGAGAGCAAAATAGGACCAACCACTCTGCTGTCTGCCCACGTCTCCAAAATTTCTTTTTAATTTTTTTTTTTTTCACACTAAGAGCTGTTTCCAAATTGGCAATGCGACAAAAAATGAATTGCTTTGAACAGTTAATTGCTAGAAGATTCGAAACAGCCCGTTAGTTTCAACAACATTGCGCAGCAGTCCCGTGTGATTTTATTAGTGTACCGATAAGTGAGGATTCATCATGCCTAATGTTAAGACGTCCCTGAGTGCCAAGCTGAACAAACTCGTCACGAAATTTGGCAATGATGTCTTTTCAACAGATGATACTCCCATTTTTTTGCCAGCCACGTAAAACAGCTGTGAATTCTGGCAAGAGATGCTTCGTTACGACGCACTGTAAGCGTGCAGAGCATAAGGCAGCGGTTGCACGTGCCTCTTCAGTACGGCACGAAAGCGATAGCTTGGCTGAGCTATCTACTTCAGGGAATACTTCGATTTTTTTTTTTTTGCCTCTGCCTCGTCCGTACAGACACATCTGGCGAAATATAAAAATGAAAACATTCCGAGTGGATCCACGTTAAGGAAAACGTACGTTGGAACTTAGTATGATACCACCATGAATAGATTTCAAGAAAATGTTGAAGCCAGATGTGGGTCTCCATTGATGAAACTACCGATGCCGCCGGGCGTCAGATAGCGAATGTCACTGTAGGTGTCTTCGACACAGAGCGAAAACCATCTCTCTCTACTAACCTCAGAAAAACTAGCAACAATAAAAAGCACCGCCATTGCACGATGTTTGAGAGCGCTTGTTTTCTAGTTGCCGATGCAGCTCCTTGCGTGACGAAAGCTGCCGCCGGTCTCAAAATTTTCTATCCTTCTCCTAGGAAGCAAGTCGATAGGTAGCCTATATGTAGGGTTTCCATATCCACTGGTAGTAATTAATATTAACTTAGTGTTCTTGTAAAAGTCAGCTAAGCTCCTGCAATAAATGGCATATTTGCCAATCTAAACTGCCATAAATGCCACTTTTATGTGCCACATTTTGTTGCCATATATGCAATTCTTTACCGCCATAAACGCCACGTTTTACGTGCCACAAAATCCGGGCTCTAGTAACAAGTCTATAGACACGTGCAACCTATACCCGAAGGTGTTCTCACAAAGGATCAACACGCAATAATTTAAGTCGAGGCATAGGAAGAAAAGATGTAGAAAAGACCAATAATATTGGAGTATGAAATTGGAAGGAAATAAACAAAGTTTCGCTTACACTTGTGATCAAAGTCTCGTTGAAATGACTCCCAGAGGCCAAGAGGATATAACAGCCGCCAACAAAATGAATTCCCTATTATTGCAACAACTTAGTGAAGGGTACCTACCCCGTTAAACATACAACAGCACTTCGGTACTGCGTGAACCGTGTTTTTTTTACTTTGAAAGGGAGGCTCCGCACATCATTATTTCCGCAAAACTAAGTTAACGATCAAAGAGTCTATGCCACCCGTCGTAATCTATTATCGCGTATGCTCCAACTACCTTAACGTCGCCGAGCTCCGCGAATCTGCAACAACTAATTGCTATTGCACGATCAACTCTTTGCCCGAGTTTACTCTCATTTTCTTTTATTCCTTAGATATTTCTTATGCCGAGATAACGGCAATAGTTCGTAGAGGGCCGGAGCGTAGGTCTCGGCTGCTCTCTGGGAACGAATCTGTCGGTCCGTCTACTGCCTGCTATCTTATCTAAAAAAAAAATCACTATAGCAAATAAAAAACAATTATTTTAGCAACCTAAAGTATCCTAAAATGCAAATTAGTTAGTTGTTGTCAGGAAGTTTAAGCCACCGTTTCCGAGCAGAACAATATCACAGACGAAAGAGCAAGGAACATGTAGTATGCTAAAAGAAACAGAGAACTCATGCACGAAGGTGTTCCCACACAGGATCAACGCGTATAGGAACAGCAAGTCGGGAAAACAGAGAAAGAACAGAACAAAGTGTAAGCAAGAAGGAGTATGAAATCGGGGAGGAAGCAAAGTGGGCATGAAAGATACATGTTCCGAAGACCTAGCTAATGGCTAAAGTAACCTACACGAGCCCCCTGGGGTTGCTGGGCCCCCTAGGCGAACCAAAACTAACCTAACCCTATGGCCCATCCTGTGCCCTCTTAGGAGCGAAAAATAGAAAATTAAACCCAAATTTTCTCAAACGCTATTTATTAAGTGTTCAAAAGTTTCCATAAAACAACATTTATACCTTCAAAGCCCATCATCGTCGATAACTATCGTCTCTGTAGCATTTTAAACACTGTTTTCGAATGAAAATTCATCTCGTACTTCCTTTCAGGTAGTCTATGGACAATTAAATCTGTCGGTATGACCCTCTGCTGCATGACAGGATATTTTACGCGATTTGTCCGATAGGAAATGAGTTTTGTAATTCATTTTAATTTTTAAATGGCTACCGCGCCGTCAATTAATATTGTAGTAGGAGAGCGCCTACACATAGCAAAATGCATTGTTTACTTTTTTCCCTGAAGCTGTATCACCGGTCGGCACTCCATGCGAACTGCGTAAATTAGGTTTGAGAAAAAAAGAACAGTAGGCACGGATGTGGTTTTATTAATAAAACTTACGTTCTCTTCGACCCACAAAACTGTGGCAAAATGACTCCTATATCGCAAGCGTTCGAAGAAATGAAAAAAGGGAAGAAAACAAAAGGGTAGAAAAGAACAATGGGCCCAGTCTCGCGGTACAGGCGAGCAATTTCAAAAAGTTTACGGCTAGACACTTAGTTGAAACTGTTGCCCGGCATCTCTCCTGGTTGATGGCATTTTTCAAGCCTTACCAGAAAAACACTATAATTTCGGTAAACTGGTCGCTAATTGGTCAGCCAGAAACAAACTATGGGGTCTTTCAAGTTTAGGCCATCCGGGTGCTTACAGGGTAAATCTTCGTTAGGCCAGTATTCAACTCGTAGCACGGCGGTAGGCTTTAGTCAAACCAGATCCCAGTCGGGACAAATGCCACCCACCTGATAAGAAGAAAAATCAGTAGAACTATATTGAACAGTTAAGAAAATTTACAATCAATGGCCACACGCTTTTCCTTCAATAGCTTTCTGGAATTTCAATCTCAGTATTAAGGGAAAAAGAAATTTAATAGCAGAAGACATATCTTCGTCAGTTACTGAGTGAATTAGCTTGATCAGCGAAAAAAAAATTGCCTATTTGAATTTGAATAACACCACTTTGTAGTCACAAATCAGAAGTAATCATTAGAGTGCAAAAAAGATCTTTGGATGTCGTCAAAACTCACCCGCAACATCAGTAGAATATTTAGTGACTTCTAAGTCACCTTTTTAGTCGAATTGCAACCATTTGTAAACTTGTCGGTACAACCAATCTTAATAAAAAGCGTATCAGCTCCATTTTCAAAGAAAAAAAAATAAATAAAGAGATGCCAAGCAAATAATATTCAACGTTTATGAGCAAACTGAAATACTAGCAGAAGCAAAATAATAATATTACAAAAAAAAGAGATACTGCCCCAGCTAACGTGCGACCCCAACGCCTACATAATAAAAACAAGTATTGCCAGATGGAAGGTTCGAGGAAATGTCGGGGGGACTTGAAAATGCAACCAGAGCGAGATGCCTCGCGCTCCAACAATATTGGTTGCAGACCGTTCTTCAGCCGTTTCTACGTTGTTTTTTTTTCTAGTTGACTTCATATTTAAATGCAGTTCACAGCTGATTTCTTTTGCTTTTTTCGCTGACAATAACATGAATAAAGGTAAAGTCAACTATGACTCCCGCAACTGCGAAGCCCACAAGCACTAGTTCGTGCAGCAGATATAGATCAGCCGGTGCTAGAGTAAGTATAGCTGCAGCCGACCACGAGTCATTGAAAACATAAAATAAACAATGGCGCTGTAACGGAAAGTTCAATGATTCCCTCTGTGGCCTGCCACACGTACGGGACCTAGGAGTACCACCATCAGTGGTCCACCTGACGGGAAGCATAGAGCTATAACCAAGCATAACACACTAACCTTAATAGCAGAAAATTCAACCAGATGCAGCTTTTAGTCTTTTTTCCCGTAGAAAGCTGAGGTACAAATATGTTAAATTCACCTTCAAGACATTATTTGCCACGTTAAGCTTTCACCTCTGCTTAATTTGCAGGTCCGTGCCCCTCGACGCACTTCAAATGCAAGAACAACGGCCGCTGCATCTCAGCTGGTTGGAAGTGTGATGGAGACAACGACTGCGGAGACATGAGCGACGAGGAGAACTGCTAATTAGATAACTTCTGATTCCGTGATTTTCAGAGTACATATCTATCACCTCCAATAGGACTCGACTATCCTAATGAGTTTAACCCACAGTAGTTGGTTTGTTTTCAAGATGCAGCAGCAGCCGCCAAAACAGCTGTAGCACTTGTAACTAGCTATTGTGTTGAAGGTCTCTTAGGTATGATAAATTCTCGATAAATGATTACCAGTAGCTAGAAGATTGGGAACAGATAGGCACAATACAGAATAGCGAATGAGTAGGTATTAAACTTAGTCGAAGTGACCAGAAGTACACTACATGGCCAAAAGAATGAGCAGGCAAGGTACTGAATGTCAAAAATATAGATGCATCATATTAGGCGTCAAAAAGTATTCTGTAGCTACGGTATTTGAAACAGAATCCATTTTTATCTGCACCATTTAGGACTGAACTTTTAAAGTCAGTTTATAATATATAAATAGGATAAGCTTACGTTAGGCAAGACTCTGTTTAGAACATCTAGATACTCCACTGCCAACGGCAATCATTTGGATTAAATGTTAAACTACATCTGTTCACATTTGCAAAATCTTCCAGCTTTTTTTTACACTCAAGACTAAAATTTTGAATAAATTTGAAAATAATGAGATTTAATAAAGTAGCACTCAGGAGTCGGGCTCTGAATTCCCACTCCTGGAGCAAAAGGGTTTCCAACTCCGACTCCTTCTTGATTCCTCCAACTGTTTCCACTAGGACTCCGCAACTCTGGTAAATACTATAAGATTCGACATTTTCAACCCCAGACGCAGAGGGGCCATTCAGAAGTGAGGTGCAGTTACATTCAGCAGACAACTGGGTTTGAGCTGCCCCAACAACAACACATCTTTGGGACGAGGCACAGAAGAAAGGAGATAGCTGTAGTGCTTACGTCACCTCTGCAGTTCTCCACACGCAAACAGTTGGGAATCCACGAAATACACCACTCAGTATCAACGGCGGCCCTCTTTTCGGAGTAAACTGAGACGCTGAAACTGCTTGGCTGACACAGGAAGGAAATTGTACCTAGTTTGTTATTGGTTATGGTCAGCAGTTGTAGCCAACATTTCTAAAAGACGATGTCACACAGGAAGAAAAAATACATATTGTACCTACCTAAATTATTGAATATGTAGAACTATGCACGAGGGCGTTCCTACACAGGATCGGTGCGCAAGGGAACAGCAAATCGGGAAAGAATACGAAGTAAAATCAGTAGCAGTAAGAAATTGGCAAAAAGTAAATTGCTTACAAAAGACCGGCATCCCAAAAGCCATGCTAATTGCTAAAGTAACGTAGGTACAAGGTCTCCTTGGGGCGCTGCCCCCATAACCTAAATAATGGACGATCCTCAACTAATGTAACGCTACGGACCATCCCACACTCCTGAGGGGTGCAATCACATATTACTTTAAACTGTATTGCATGATTTATTAATGTCCTGACACACAAAATTGGAACGTTTTGTCTACTTTGTTTATCTACTTGGCGTATTCATTATTTATCCTATTTACTTCGTTATTACATCATTCTCTTTACTTGGGAGGTCTTCTCTTTGAACTGAATGCACTACTCAAATGAACAATGCATATAAATAAAAACAATTATTTGATTTTCTACTAACAAGAGGCCAATCCGAGTTAGATCAATGACGAAAATAATGACCGGAATTACTTTCATGAGTCACGATTTTCCATAAAAACAGCATCTTCTGCCAGCAGACGACACTTCATGATGAGGATAATTACATCATGGTTGAAAGCACTGAATAACTAGGTTCTTATTACAGATTAATAAAGAACTCCATCTTTGGTTGCATAAATTTTATGATGTGACAATGAAAATATATACAAGACAGGCAGCAAATAAATGCGTAAACAAAATGACTTATGAGATAAAGATCAAATAGCTCTGAGGACGTGCTAACAACAGCACCAAAGCCTTCCCGTGGCAAACAAATGAATCACTGCCTTATATATCGTGAAGAGATATATTTATCGACCGTCAGTGGATAATATTCATCACACAAAAAATGCATCGGCATTCCTGCGTTTACGATTACGCCAATTGACAGCAGAGCTACCTATCACAACAGTTCAGAAAATTATGCGTAATGAGAATAGTTTACGAAAACTTATAATATGGAGCAGAAGCAGACCTCGCATTACAGAAACAAACAGGGACGATACGTCACAGGAATTGGCAGGGCGACACGGTTGGGATCGGCAGGGCGACACGGTTGGGATCGGCAGGGCGACACGGTTGGGATCGGCAGGGCGACACGGTTGGGATCGGCAGGGCGACACGGTTGGGATCGGCAGGGCG
>LQNS02278124.1:7869150-7883189 GCA_001587735.2 Parhyale hawaiensis | reverse complement strand
TATATATATATATATATATATATATATATATATATATATATATATATATATATATATATATATATATATATATATATATATATATATGTGTGTGTGTTACCTAGGTCGACATATGGGTTACCTTGGTCTATGTATACATAGCTCTTTGCTTAATCAAGATTTAAGAAATGCAGCTCATCAGTTAAAAAACCACTCATCAATCACAGTTCACTGAGCGGACAAATCAAGCTCCTTCGTCATCCTGGATAATGAAGAATACAAAGACAAATTAGATCAAATTTTGGCTGACACCAGTAAATTCCAACGAATTAAAAAGGATCCAACAGCGCAATTGAAAACAGACGTAAACAAACTAATTGGAGCAGTGAATAAGAGACAGCAGACAAAAATCCTCAAGCCCATCGTTGGGGAATACCATCCTGGTTACATCTACGGCACTGTGAAAACTCACAAAACCGGTAACCCTCTACGATCTCTCAAGTCACAACTCCAACCTACACAACTGCAAAAGAGCTCAACAAGATTATCACTCTGTACCTTGCCAGCAAATTCTTGGTAACGTCAATAGAAGAATTCCTCAACATCATCCGGGCCACACAGCCGCAAGGCTTCATTGAATCACTGGATGTTGAGTCGCTCTTCACAAATCTACCAGTACAAGAGACAGTGTCCATCATTTGCAACGCAGTTTACGCGCATGAAACCCTGCCACCTCCACCGATCGAACGCGGACTCCTGAAGAAACTCTTATTGGCTTGCACCACCAAATCTCCATTCACCCACGTTGACGGTAGTTTGTACCTACAGAAGGATGGCGTGGCTATGGGTTCACCCCTCGGGGTTACCTTCGCGAACTTTAATATGTGCAGCGTCGAGAACACAGTCATCAATAATAATCCAGCAAAGAAACCAACTGTTCACTGCAGGTATGTCAATGATTGTTTCTTTATCATCAACAGCAGCCAACAACTACAGGAATTCAAGACTCTACTAGAAGCACACTCGGTCCTCAACTTCACTCAAGAACTCAGCATTGACAGCAAATTAAATTTCCTCGATGTTGCTGTTGATGGCAGTCACAACCGGTTCATTACATCTATCAGAAACCTACAAATGCAGGAATTTATTTGAACGCAGCAAGTGAATGCCCAGAACGTTACAAGGACAGTACCGTCAAGGCACTGATACACAGGTGATACAAGATCTCGTCCACATGGAACCTTTCCAACCAATCAGTACAGAAAATCAAACGCGCTCTCATCAACAACGGGTATTCCAACAAACAGTTTGACACAATGTTGCGACACTACGTTGACAATGCCGTCAGCAACAGGCAAGAAGCAAACTCTGGGAACATCCATGCCGTCTTTTATGGAAATAAAATGTCAAAAGCCTACAGAACCGAGGAGAAGATCCTCAAGAACATCGTAAGATCAAACAAGAGATGCATCAATAACAACGACAGCCTGAAACTGAACATCTATTACAAAAGCCCAACCATCAACAGCCTCGTCATGCGCAAAACCCAAACAGTGAAAAACAAAACTTGAAAAGATCCAACGTCGTGTATGAGTATACCTGTGAAACTGGAGAGTGCAAGCTCCAGAAAACCTCATACATAGGCATGATCACCACCACACTATCCCGGCGGCTCACCCTTCATTTATCATCAGGCGGTATAAAAGCACATACGCAATAACATCACGTTTTAAAGCTTACTAGAGAAATGCTCGTAACTGGCACCAAAATAATTCACCAGAAGAACGACAGCCTACGCCTCCCAATAATTGAATCCCTGCTGATTCGCAATCTGAATCCAATCATCAATGGACAAAGCACAGGAACCAGCCGTCTAGTAAAGTAACACGGAGAGCTACCAGCCGCAGCAGCGAAGGCCAATCCTGGCACATGATTAATTCCTCTTGCAAGCCGCGCACTAGTCAGCAGCTAGCCAGCTACACACTACACGTTAAGAAACTTACATGTATGAGACAACTTCCTTCACCAAATCAGATTTTAACTTGCTCCCACTCAGCGCCCATAACAAGCTCCTGCAACAAGCATGATGATGACCTTCGCCAAGGTGGAAACGCGTCGCAACAATCACAGCACTTCGAATCCATGGAAGCCACTACCTCTGCACAGGCAGCGAACGACGACCTCAGTACCAGCCAACTGTTTCACGCAATAGAAGATGACAACCTTGTTTTAAAGCTACGACAGCTAGAAAGAATAAAAAAAAAATATTGTTAACCTACGATACGGCATTATTTTTAACCGAACATGTTTGAACGAAGGGTTGCTCTCAACCTACTCAAATATATATGTATACTTCGATATGGGCTATTAGATGGTCATAAATTTTTAAAAACCGCCTGTTGAGTGGCCAATCTCTCGATAGAGGTACCTAAAATCCTGGCCACCTAACGGTAAGTAAGCTTCAAAATGTGAAAAATACACTATAAATACCGTAGATTTATTTAAAAAATGGTCTTATTTTGAAGGAAAAAACTCTACGTTCAGCTTCACGCCCACTTCTCGATAGTAAAACGCTCCAAACTTTTTTGTGCTGCCACCATCTACTCCTAGTACCAGCCCCCTTCCCAATGAGCTTTTACCTCCGAGAACAAAGGTTAGGTAGGCAAGGACTGGTTCCCATAGAGTTCTAAGTAGTTTAGAACACTGTGAACCCGTTAAAAGACCTATATTTACTATAGGACATTAGCAGAACCTGTCCTGGCACCTAACCTGCAAGGTTCTCGGAGCGAACGTACCTCTATATCAGGCCTGATAGAGGTATTGACGCAGTTCTCTCCAGTTAACTCGTTGACAATGCAGCGTTCGGTCGTGGTGATATTGCAGTAAAAATATCATAGAAAATCAACTAAAAGCTCTTAATAGAGAATGGAGGGAATTTGGTCTCCAACCGACTGTTGCCGTAACAGATGCTACCACGCCAGAAAACTTTTGGTGCGAAGCTCCAAGGTAAAATGTGCAGACGAAGCTCAATACCCCTATTCTTCCAAACTTCATGTTATAGCTCCTCTCGCTACCACATTCATCTGCTGCCGCTGAGAGAAAATTTTCTGTCTTGAATAACATCAGAGTAAAGAATGGGTCTAAAGTGCCTGCGACTACAATAAATGAACTCCTCCACTCCAAAAGTCTCCTTCATGATGTGAATTGTACCTCTTATTTGCCTAGTAGCAAGCTCAGTGCCAACCTTAAACAAGAATATTGGTTAGTATTCAATCATGTCATACCCTTTGAATGAAGCTTATTTTATTATTTTCATAGTTTTCAACCTATTTTAATGGCATAATGTAAGAAATAGATATCTGGTATTTTTTCGTTAAAATCTGGTACTTTTGTACAGCCAAATCTGGTACTGTCGTCAAAACACGTTCGGCAAGCCTGGCCGTGACAGTTTATATCTTGCAAGCACGGCAAGAGGGTTGCGCAGCTCTCTAAACAAGCAATATTGCTGCAGACTGGTCTATCTGAGAGAGAGTCCTACGAACAGTTAAAAATAGTGTCGAGTTTTCTGATGGATGGGACTTTCAGTAACCAGATGCTAATGGTCAGCCTAAAGGAAAAGCCACGCTAATGAGGGGTCGCATTATATAGCGTAGAAGAAACTTGGGCGAAAACATTAAATTAAACCTACCTAATGCTAAAATCCACTAATTAAATAATTATTTTATAACATTATATCTACAAAACTGTTTTTGAATATGTTTATTTTCAAATATAAGGTAAAATTTAAATGTGTTACCATTAATATCTGTTAATGCTCTCGTGGGACTTATGACAACAAAGTGGTAAACACCTTCCCTGTTATATAGTTATGTGTTCCATATTACTGAGTTCTGTTGTTATAGCGTACAACCTCTTCCAATAGAAATTGCGCTTATTAGGCTCTCAATAAAATATATATATAAGCCAAGTTAGTGATTTTTAGTGCTTTAAGAGTTAAAATCTATGAATCGCTACCAAGAGTAAATGCTTACTCAAGTACGATGGCAACACTGTGTAATTCTATTCATACAGTGCAGTGTTACTATCATGTCTTGTGACTTTTGGCGTTGACTGTAGGTACCTAATATTTAGTTTACACTATTTAATTTTATTGCGTAACTATATATATGTATATATACTACCATACATGGTATATAATAAATGAGTTCATCTGAATCTTTGAGTATCACAGTTTTTTAAATTAAATTTCCAATATAATCTTAAACTTATGTAGTCCTACTCATTCCCATGAAAAGTAACCTATAATTGTTTATTTTTTTTATTACTGAAAATCCCAAATAAAAGAGTATTGATAACATTTATACAAAAACAAACCCCGATACTTAGTAAACCACATCTGCAAATGCATCAAGTTAAATAAATAACGTTTTCTGTAAGGTATAACACTCATTGCAGAGTATTATTATATGTATACTCTACATGCTTTGTTGCCTTAACGTAAAGTATGATTATAAGCATCTGGTCACTGGAAATCCCATCCATCCACCAGAAAACTCAGCACTATTTACAATTGTTCGTAGGACTCTCTGTTGCGCAACATATAAACTGCACGGCACTTGTTGGCACACACGCACCGCGCGTACACGATCACCATCACTTACCATCACCCAGAATGTCCAGGGTTCAGACTCGTGCTTCCGGCATCAGTGGTACGTTTCGTACTGTCATCATTTTTCCACGTTGAATAGAAAGATACGAATGACGTATATTTATTTCCTTGTCCTTGTTGCGTTTGGGAACTATCGCCATCCAGCGGCAAAGCTGAGGAGGCTGAACAGTAAAATGAAGTTAAATGTTTAGTAGGTCTCCCGCTACAGTAGGAGAATAACAAGGTTGTGGGAATTAGCACCGTAGGATGTTCAATTTACTTTTAGGACCTTCAAGAACTTTCGGAATTTTCAAGTGATATATATAGGGAGAAGGACCTATCTTAAGACGTTTTTCAGGATTGATGTTTTTGCAGCAATTGTTTAGTTTTCGAGATATTTGGCCTTCAAGTTTTTATTAGCGTCCGAAATTGCGGCATTCTTGTTTAACAATATGGCGGCGTAACGCACTGACTGTGCTGTTGTCGTACAGTGCTTTTAATATATTTTTAATAGCATATTAGCAGAACCAGATTTCGCTCGATATTTTTATGACATTCTGAAGTATTATAATGGTAAAAGGATTCAATATAAAACATTTTTTCAAGAATGACTTAGATAAGTATAGTACGGACGTAAACACGAAAAAATTAAATACGACCGGCGCCGGGCGGGACCCGTGAACGCGTGACGTGAACAGTAGAGAACTGGCTGTTGCAATGGATTATAGTTGTGCCGGTTGCTCCCTGGAATATTTCGACTGCATCAAACAATTTCACAACGATGATGAGGCTAGTGTGAAATTCTTAACTTTGCATGGTTATTTTTTTTTTATTGAAGAGAATAAAATTCCCTAATTGCCCAAATTGTGAAACGAAATTGGGGTACTGCAAAACTAGAAATCTGTTCTAGACCGGGGGCATACATTTCGTAAAAGTAAAACGAAGAAACGTATTCGTAGAGACTTTCAGGCGTCATTATTTAACAATTAATTTCTTTGCGGGTTCCCATTTGAGTCCTCGTAAAATTCTGTTGTTTATTTATTCATGGCTTCAGAAAACTTGGTTTCGTGGAACAGTGTTGAAGAATTTAAAATTAAGCAGGCGGGCAAGAGTAGATTGACGTTTCCTTTTGCAGTGAGGTGATGGAGAATTGGTTCCGGAATCAAAGCCCAATGGATGAGCTGATATTACGGTTGAAATTAACTTAACACTAATTTGTAAACGTAAGTATAACGATGGACGTATATATATATAAAACGTCCACTCCTACTTCCTGTAAAAAGGACTTAACAACTATCGCCGTGTGGCAGGGGGCGTTATCCTGCATGAAGAAGTGTTAAGAACACGTACGACATTCATCTGCAACAGTTCCTTATACACTTTTGCATTTATCTTTCCCTGCAATCGGACAAAAGGTCCCGTACCGCTTGCCGAGAACATGCCAAACACCAAAACGCTGCCTCTGCCAAACTTCACACTTGCTTTTACACAATTTTTGGACAGTCTTCCACCAGCTGATCGACGAACGAATCTCTTGCCATCCTAACCAAACAAATTAAACTTTGACTCGCCGCTAAAATACACCTTACCCCAGTGTAAAGCTCAGGCGATCATTCCTATTCTTTTTGCTTATCAACGTTTTGACTGCGGAGATCGAGGCTGCAAGTCTGCTTCCTTCAGACGACGGGAAACAGTCTTCCTCGATACTTGCATTCCGTGAGATTGGCTAACTTCTCGAGAAATTGATGCAGCGGTTTGAAAAGATCCTTCTCTGATAATATGACCAGAGTACTGTCATCGGTTTTCAAGGTAATTTGAGGTCTTCCTGAAGAAATTCCCGCAGAGGTAGAATTACATTTGTTGTACTTAGCTAGTATGTCACTAACAAGGCCGCTTTAAGTGTTCGGCTATCTCCCGTATTGACATGTGTGTCAAAATGGCGCAACTTGGCGATTAACTCCCGCACAGGAGCAGCTGTAGGCACTCCTCTAGGCATGTTGACAGGGCAAAGGTTGCAGAGAAACTGACTGGGAGCCTATTAGGAGCAAGTGACGTAATGTATTTTCTGGAAATTTCGTTGATACGTGTAGAAAAATCTAGAATAATTGAGATGTCTGAACCATTTTGTCCACTCCATTATTTCAAACTAAATATTTGTTCGTTTGTATTTACGGTTTCATTTCTCCTTTACAAGTGACATTTTGACACAATGCAGGTATGATATGTTACTTGATGTGTGCCAAATTTGAAAGAGGTATTTTACCAATTTTCGGAGATATTAATGATTTCTTGATATATTGTTAGGTGTCCGAACCATTATGGCCGCTACTGTATATCAAGCCGAGGTAACAAGGGTTTCCGCACCGCTTACAAAACATTTAGTTTCAATTATGAACTAACTCAACAGAACAAGGCGCTAAATAGTCTAGTCCAGGTATTTTCGTTCGCGCGTCACTCTTAGAAAACTTCTAGTTTTCTGTTCAATTAAAGAAAATTTTAAGAGAGGCCAGGGCATACTAGTACAATCGTGCGGGTCCGCAGCGCTCCCAAAGGTGGGCTATTGGCAGATTTTGTACCGGTGCTAGGAATAGGGTTGTGGAGCAGTACTTTTCGTAGTTCAGCCAAAGGTTTGTGTCTCCATCGCGATCTAAAATATTAAACAGGAGAAAAGCTAGCGTGCTAAGCGACAAAGTGACCGCTGCTTGGTCAAGTTTCAAAAAGGAGAACTCAGCACTTAGTAGACACCGCATGAAGTAGCTACTTCAAAAGGGTAACACAGATGCTACATTGCATTTTCTTTCGGTTGTGATTTAGTTCTCTTAGCATGTAACGCTCAAAAAGAGAAGAAAATGAGTGAAGTAAAGAGTCAATAAATTATTGAGAACAGGAGCACGAAGAAGGGTTAAGGAAAAAGGGCTTTGTTGAGGGCTTCAAAGACATTTTCGGAATCCAGGGAGTCGGAAACCGGCAAAATCAAGAAGTCGCAGTCAGACTTTCTGCTTCCGACTCCTGATGGTAAAGTGTCGATCTCACAAGTAGAAAGGAGTGACTAACGCCTGCTCCCTTCTCATGACAGATCGAGGCGAAGGAAAGGAGAAATGGAGATACCGTTACATGCAGGGGTGATAGTAACGAAAACCAGAGACATACGAAGAAAAAGAATGGGCGTGGAATGACTTTTTCGGACCAAGCAGCTGCAGCGCTCGCTTTCCTCCACATTATTTTTTCTCGGCATTCATACGGTATGTTACCTATACGGTGCAATCAGGAAGTATTAGTAGTACGTTCTATAAGACAAGCAGAGATAGAGCACTTCAAATACAATAATTTGATACACATGATGTTGAGTTTGCGTTGCAGCTGCTTGGTCCGAAGAAACGTCATTTCACGCCCATTCTTTTTCTTCGTATAAATGTTTGTCTGGTTCTCCCGTTATCATCACTCCCTGGTTTTATGGTAGAGGCAACTGGGCTGTCCAGAACAAACACGAGTCTGTTTTAATTGTAAAATAACTAAATTACGAAATACCTAAGCGAGTTAACAGGTATTTGACGAAACTGTAGGTAAATTTTGCTATAACCCCCACTCGCACTTAAGATATTTGAGACCACTAATCTAATTCCAGTGCTCGCCAACAGAACGAGTTTGCGAGGTTTGACCACCGAATCGACGTTTTAACATACTGCGCAAAATTTCAGGATGCAGCATGCAGCATTTATGCTTCCGATTCGCAAGTCTAATGCGCAAAAGTTTGTAAACAAACAGCAAGTGGTGCCATCTATGTTGCTTTGTTCGCTCGCGTGGAGCGAGAGCAGATTATTTTTAAAATAATAAAATAACTATCGTGAAGACAAAGGGTACTGTACCATCTATAATCAGGGCTGTAGCCAGACCTTGGGTGTAGGGGAGGGGTTACAAAAAACTTGCCATTCTTCCGACAACCCGGAGGGATACTCGGTATTGTGATTGGAAGGGGGTCTGGGGGGGGCTGTTTCTGTCCTCCTAGAAATGTTGCTTTTTACAGTGTCTCAGGCGCATCGTAGACCATTTTGAAACAGTAAATAATCTTGTTAAACTGTTTAAACTTGTTCCATTCTGCATAATTTTCTTTCTACGAAAATTTTAATACGCAACATAATTATAGCTTTGCAGAGCATCGAAGAATATATCCCAGAAAAATATAAAGAAATTAATAATAGAACTAAGTCAAATTGTCTTATTGATGAATGAATTTGCATGTTTATAAACTGCTACCCAAAATTTCTCACACTTATTTTTAGAAAATTTGTTAAAAAGTTTAATAAATCAGATAGTTTTGTAAGATATTAAAGTGAAATTTTCACGTAATGATAACCTAGACCCTAATTATTAGAGCTAGGACATTGGAGCTCCTAAAAAAAGGCTGCAGTAGCGGTTAATAGGAGCGCTTATGGCGCTAGAAGTGTGCAATAGTAGCGATAGAAAAGAGCACCAGGAGCACTTATGGGAGCGTTTGGAACAGTTAACGGAGCATTTAGAGCACTTCTGGGAGCGTTTGGAGTAGTTGTCGCAGCGTTTGGGGGCAGTTATTGGAGCGATTCGTGCGCCAAATTAAAATTTACATACCTATCAGAGTAAGAATTTAAATGAAACTGTGCTTTTGAAAATATTTGCAGGTAAAAATGAAAAGAGAAAAGATTGAAAAAACAATCATCAAAATTTTAAAAGATGGAGCAAAACAACATTGGACCTCAGTCCAGTCCAATTTCAACAGTTAAAAATGTGTACCTAACCCAGAGGCACAGAAGCACTGAACGGGTTTTGCAACCTCATGTACGGCTGTTTCGCCTACGGTAACTATACTTACCCTAAATGCAGTTAAAACCAGTTAAGATGAACCAAATTAATTTGTAAAATTACAGAAACTACA
Source organism: Parhyale hawaiensis (assembly GCA_001587735.2). Classification (NCBI taxonomy): domain Eukaryota; kingdom Metazoa; phylum Arthropoda; class Malacostraca; order Amphipoda; family Hyalidae; genus Parhyale; species Parhyale hawaiensis. Next base: position 7,873,653 of record LQNS02278124.1, on the reverse strand, counting down.
GTTCAAAAATTGCAACAATTTCAGTGATCATGCACGTCTCATTCTTCTACTAATTATGCTATTTTATTCATTAATGTGTCATAGTTTGGGGGAACTCAAAAAGAACATTATCACACCCTAAAAAATTTCCCTACTTCATCCATTTTAACACATTCACACTAATAATAGTCTAGTGAATGGGTATTGAAAATATTGCTGTTGTCGTTTACTTATGTTTGAATCAAACTCGTTGATATTCAATACACTTAAAAGTACGGTGGACCACCTGCTAAGATTGCTCCATTTAGGTAGGTATTTGAGATTGCTTCAACTTTGTAAGCAGTTTAAGTCAAATGGAGCCTTTATAGCGTTGGGAGCATATGAAGCATTAAGAGTGCTTGTAGCATTTTACGTATAAAGGCTCCAATGTCCGAGCTCTACTAATTATATAGTATTTTACAAAACTGAGATAAATAGGCCCCCTGACCCTACCGAACCCTCTCTAGCCGGTTGCGGAAGCGGCCGCTGTTGCTCTTGATGGTGTCGTTCATGAGCCTCCAGCTCTTCACGATGGCCTTCTCAAGACTGTCCATGTTGCTCTTACTCTTAGCGTTGACCTCCATGTCAATTTGCGACCAGATTTCGTAGTCCAGGGGGTTCAGGTAGGGCTGGAAGGGAGGCCTCATGGAAGGTGGCCAGAACTAGATCCCAGCCAAGGTCAGGAATGTCTGCATTGACTTGGCTGTGTAAGGACGATAGTATGCCGTCTTGCTGAAATTAGTCAAGGCTAATTCTTCTTTAGTCAAGGCAAGATAGCCTAGGCTATGCTTTTTCAGCACGTTCTGGTGCAGCACGGTGTTGACCTTCCCGTTCTTGGGGATAAAGATCATCGGACACTTCTTGCCGTTGCTGGCTGCATACGTTGCCGAAGACCAGGATTATCTTTATAAGATTCTTGGACACCGAGTTGAACCTAATTTCAAGGTTTACCAAGCTCACGAGAAGGTCTGAGATGTATTCTTGATTTGATTGTTGACCACGGCAACCATGACAAAGAGCTCTCCTTGAAAAAAATTCGTTTCTTCTTTGAGTTGGCCGAGATCTATATCCAGTCTTGCAAGACCCTCGTACACCCCAACCTCCTCTCAACACTCTGTACGTCTATAGTTTTCAAGCTCTTCGATGACAAGTCTTTAGTTACAATTCTCTGGTCCATTTGGCGGCTACTCCTGAGGTCCTGGTCACCTTCGAAATTGTGGCATTCGGGTTCTTGTTGATCAAGTTTTGCGCCTTCTTGATGTGAGCCATTGTCCTCACTGACCTCTGCCTTCCGCTTCTTGACTTCGTATCAAAACCCTGGCCAGCTTGGATCAACCTCTTGAAATGCATGATGGTCGACGACTCTCTTACCCGCTTGCAAGAGCTTAGAGATGGCCATACGACTCGCCTCATAACCTTGGTTGGCGGACATTTTTGAGCGATCTGATTATCTTGTGTCGTAGTAAAAACCTAAAAAAAATGCTTCTGAAAGTTCTAACTTGATCTAAAAAAAAGACGATCAGGGACAATTAATTACAAGGTGTGAGAACTATTGGGCAACAGTTTAACAATGTAGCTGTTTCAAATACCAAATGCCACTAAATGTCAGACTTCCTGAATACGCATGTCTGATTCATGCATTATTTCATTAGATCTTGTACCAAAAAGCAACAGTCCTACAGATAATTTTTAACAGTCCGACTCAAGTGGGGTTACCAACAACCAAAAACCCTTCTGGCTAGGGCACTGATAATGTTACTTTGCTTTTCAGATTTATTTTTATCACGCTGGTGTGCTTACGCTTTTGCTATTACAACTTCATGTGAACGGAACTCGAAGTCTACCTACCATGAAACCATTCTCACTTGTGCAAAGGAAGGGGCAGTTTTGCGCAAATTATTTTGTACATTTGCTAGAGTTTTCTCAGCTTTTGACTAGGGTGTGTACCAGTCTAATAGATATTAGCCTAATGCGTTGAATATGAATTACGGTAAGTATTCACGAGAGAGGCTCAGGTTATTTCTATTTTTTTACTGCCAATTTAATCGTTTTTCATAAACAATTAACAATATTATACACATTTTAAGTCGGTGCATAGCATTTTTTCCTTGTTATAACGCTTTAACTTTTTTTTTTCTTCCATAGAAAAAGTAAAGGGTGATACCCACCACTACCGTTAGTACGAGGAAGTTCGCCAGGAGTGAGGCCATCGGTTAGGCCGAGACACAAGGTTAGGTAAGGCAGGGTAGGTTCTTCTAAGGACCTTTATTTCCTAGCAGAACCATCTTGCTTCCCTAACCTAGGTTCTCGGCCTAACCGATGGCTTCATCGTTTGAGGTGCACCTATATAACACATACTTGCGTAGGCCTAACTAAGCACATTCGTATTGTAAAACGCGGAACTAAGCTTATAATACAGAAGTGATCTTTGATTTTAATTAAAGTTTAGTTTCGCTGCTCTTGTAGGGAATAATGGAGGCACTTGGCTTTGTTTCGGTACTGTTTAATAACAGATGTGCAAAAAATAGCAGTCGAAATAGTGCTAATTTTTTACAAAAATCCAATATGGTGCACAACTAATTCACTACTAGATATTGATAGTAGTCTATAAGAGAAGTGCAGTGATACCCATATTTATCAGTCGGAAATGCATAGTTTTTGAGATACCTATGTGACTTTGAAGTTTCTATTGTTTTTCTATGGGAGAAAATAACCGGCATCGCTGGAAGCTTGCTAGCGACCCAATAGGAGCCTTAGTTAAACAAAATAACGCAACCCAACCCACCAGCCCCAGCCTAGCCCAGCCCAAGCTAACCTTACCTAACCCAAGCTAACCTAATCTAACTAAGTGCCCAAAATTAACGTTTTCGGGCTTTTGTTTTCTAAAAAAAAAACAGACCTTGCCTACAGAACCTTACCCGACGGTTAGAAATTTTTCCTAAATACCCAACTTTTTATATCTAAGCAATTTCGACTCGAAGTTTCTAACCCGACTTTAACCCGAAATTTGGGGGGGGGGGGGAAGGTGTACCAGACACGTCAATTTTAGGCTCTTTTGACCTTACCCAAGCCAAGCTAACCAAGTAGTAGTAGTAGTAGAAGTTTTACTAGCGCTTCAGTGGCACACAGCCTATATTGCGCCGAACTATTCCTGTGTTTACCCTCAGGCTCACGCGCCGACTAGGGCGCGTTTTAAATTGTCAATGATTTTTGTCTAGGCTTTTCTGCCTGTAGGTCTCCGAGTGGTCAGTGCGCTACTGACATGATAAACGCGCAAGTTGTGCATCTCCAACCCCCGGGCGCGGCTGAACGCTGTCGCTCAGCTACGCCGCACACGGGAAGGAAACGAAATACAAGAAAGTAGAAGTCTAGCGGGAATAGGTCAGCCACATCGATCGGCAGCCCACCTCCCGAAAGTCTTCCCCTTCATAACTCTCGGATGGATTGAAATGTTTACTAACCTCGTCAGCAGGAACTGCGGCCAGATGCTACATCACCTGCGGAGAAGGCACTCGGGAACCTTGGGTGCGTGATGCCCAAACATATTGTGGCACGGAAAGGGCCCACCACAATATGCCCCTGAGGGCCCAAACTAACCAAACCCAACATAATCTGACCCAACCTAACCTAACACAACCTAACAACCCAATCCAACCCAACCTAATTTTTAAGTTGGTTTGATTAGGTTAGATTAGTTTGAGTTAGGTTAGGTTCTGTTAGGTAAGGTTGGGTTAAGTTAAGTTAGGTAGGGTTGGGTTAGGTACGGTTGGGTTAGATCAAGTCATACTGGGTTAATAAAGTTCCTATGGGGTCGCTAGTAAGCCTATAACGACTCGAGCTATTTTCTCCCGTAGAAAAACAATTGGAACTTCAAAGTCATACATCTCATAAACTATGCATTTACAACTGATATATATTGGTATCACTGCACTTCTCCCATAGATTACTATCGTTATATAGCAAGGAATTAGCTGGGCGCGATATTCGTTTTTCGTAAAAATTTACCGAAATGGTATGCACAGCGTCCAAAGCACGGACGATGGTCCCTCGCATTACTGGCGTTTTGCGGTGTCACCCTTCCCTTCCATGAAGAAGAAGAAAAGTTCAAAGTGTTATCACTAGAAAAAAAAAAAACATTTTGCGCTCACTTTAAAATGTGTAAAACATTGATAATTGGTGTAAGAAAAACGATTTAATGTAAAAAAAAATTGGAAAATCACCCAAGCCCCTCTCGTAAACATTGACCAAATATTATATTTGACTAAGCTTTGATGTCACTAGCAGAGCCAATACTACCTCACTCCCAGGAAGCAAAGAGCGTAACATTCTTTGCTTCCTGCCCACTCCTACCCACGACGCAAAGAGCGTTTGGTAAATTTTTACAAAAATCCAATATGGCGCCCAGCTAATTCACTGCTAGAAATTGATAGTAGTCTATTAGAGAAGTGCAGTGATACCCATATATATCAGTCGGAAATGCATAGT
>LQNS02278124.1:7849489-7868026 GCA_001587735.2 Parhyale hawaiensis | reverse complement strand
AAAGTTCCTATGGGATTGCTAGCAAGCCCATGATGACACAGGCTATTTTCTCCCATAGAAAAACAATAGAAACTTCAAAGTCATATATCTCATAAACTATGCATTTCCGACTGATATATATATGGGAATCACTGCACTTCTCTAATAGACTACTATCAATTTCTAGTAGTGAATTAGTTAGGCGCCATATTGGATTTTTGTAAAAATTTACCGAGCGTTTAGCCTACACTGCTTACTTCTTGCTCTTACCCTTAAAAAGTATAGTTTCAGACATAAAATTTAGATTTAGCGTTTGTAACTTTCAATGAAATTATTCCCCGACCAAATGTAAGATTTTTTGAGTCTTGTCTATAGACTATTGGTTTAGGTATCAAAATTCCTTTGCCAAAAGTCATATTCCTAGCCTAAGTACCTACCTAGGTACTGAACTGAACTCAGGGTTTTCTACGTAGGCTAGATGTTTATTAGAAATAACTTTAATTAGGAGTCAACAATTTAATGCATCGTTATCAATTGAGCTAGTGTTACAGTTAGCCTAGTAGTGTAGGCCTACGGATATAACTCTAAAATTATAAAACCTAATTTAGCCTCTAAAACACTTCGTATTGACGGGTCTAACCTCAATATTCACGTTCAATGCGTCAATATCTGCCAGACTAGTGCTGCTGCAGTAGTGCACCAAGTTCTTGGGTTTAAGTGGGGCTCGGTGGGGATTGGTCTATTCTTAGCAAATAAATACAGAAATTACTCTGATTAGGCAAGGCAAAGTTAGATTCGGCTAGAATAACTCGTTAAAGTTGATGCAGTTCAATTTAGGCGTCGTAGGCGAGGCTAGGTTTGATTTGGTTTCTCTCCTCATGGTTGAAAAAGCATTTCTGTGTATCAACCAGAAATTCTATATAAAAACTATGCATTCCCTGTTGACAGTGGTATCATTTCACTTAACTTATCGAATGGTGAACATTACAAATCTTTGTTCAAAACAGCTCGCTCTGTCGTTCAAATAACTGAATATTCACACCAACGTGTGAAATAGTTTTAAAAACCACGACCACGCGGAAAAATAAACAATATATTAATGGCAAATGCCTTCTTGACCCCAAAGGCACCATGAAACTCTTGTTAATTTTGATAAGTTGGCAAAATAATTAATTAGACACGGCAGCGTGTGCATCCACAGAAATGTACGACATCTCTATATGAAGCTTGTTCAACATCAGGTTTGCGTTGCAACTAGCCTATCGCTTAATAAAAAAAACGCTTCGGCCTATGTAATAAAATGCAGAGCAAAACATAGATTAAGACACCAATAAAGTGCCTATAGGCCTACCTTTAGCTGTCTATTTTGATGGAGTCAGCGGAGATATCAATAGACATTCACTGCACTGGTTAGGCACGGTACATCTACAGCGCGGCGGAGCGGAACCGACTTTCATCCACAAATGACAAAACGCTTACTGGCTATGACAATTTACAAAATTAACAAATTTCGGCAGAGGTCTCGCAAGGAGGGTTAATGGGAATATTCAATCTCCTTGGTGTCTCGCACTCGCAGTGAGGGCCCGCTGCCCCTAGCATTTACCCATACAATCGCGATCTATTCTTGCTTACATTCTTCTTCAGTCTGTGAGTAAAATTGATGGCAACCATGCCCTCCATCTACGGAATTAAGTTCATAGGACATGTTCGCCTCTAAATATAGAAACAAATAAATGGCTTAGAGAAGTAAGACCCGTTTTACTTGATGACATCTAGAAATTCCATGCATGCTTTATTTATTTCCCTATGGAACTGCTACTTTGAAGCTATTGAAACATTTTTTTTTTTTTTTCAAATAAACCCATGATGAAAAAAAAAAATTTTCTTCTGATAAATTAGCTACAAAACCTGGTTTATTCCTGGACAGAGCATGATAAAATGGACTACAGTTAACATTGTCGATATTTAATCCAAACTTTGTAGCTTAGTATATAGAAGCAAACAAATGGTGTCATGGAGCAGAAGCATGGGCGAAGAAGTGATTCATATGACATAAGTAGGTATATAGTAAAATTGGGTATAAATGGATAACCCACAAATAGGGGTAAAAAATGGACACCCTCTCTTGCCGAAAAAAAAAATTCTGCCTAATTTTTTACCCCTAATGTGGGATATGAATTTTTTACCTAACTTCACTATAGTTATACCTAGAAATAATAGTTTCGGGAGAAACACACTGTCATCGAAGGGTAGAGCAATAGTTGATTTAAATTTCGTTGGCGAACAATACATCGAAGTGACTGGCACGAAAGTTTGATCGAAAAATCACTCCCTAAAACTGATGGAAATGGCAAAGGTATAATTTGACCAAAGTGGTGGAAAAGTGATCGAACTAACGTTAGGAATATCAAATATGAAGACACTATTAATTAATAATAGGTACAAAATCGCTAAATTAAAAGTGAAAAAACCTGTACACATAGAGTGTAACAACTTCGACCCTCCCACCTGATGAGCTGGAGAACAGCGAAACGCGCGTCGTGGGTATCAAAATTTCTTCAATTGCTTCTAATCGATCTACATAGAGTGAGTGTGCACAAATACGCACGAAGTGTCTCACATTCATTTTATAAGATATAAGTGCTGAATAATCATAAATAAACGGTGTCACACCACACAGTCTGCATTTGATTTTGGGTCGGATCCACGCTTTGTCCAGTTGGACTTTTGCGCAGCGTTTGACAGGGTTAACCACACGGGCCTATTATACAAGCTGGAGTCCTTTGGTGTGGGTGGTAGGGTTCTGTCAATCATTCACGATTTTGTTTCTGAGCGAACGCAGAGTGTGTCTGTTGACGGCGTTTTGAGCACCTCAGTCGCGGTGGTGCCTGGCGTCCCTCAGGGTAGTGTGCTTGGCCCGCTGTTTTTCATTTTCTATACTAGTGACATGTTCTCTTCGCTTGAAAATACTTTAGATCAACTATGCCGACGATTCCACATTGATGGCAGTGATACTTGCTCCTCGCCTGCGTGATGCTGTCGTTCAGTCTCTGAATAGGGATTTATCACGCATTAGTGCATGGTGCTCGGCCTGGAGTTTGAAGCTGAATGCCAGTAAGACCAAGTCGATGATTATCAGTCGGTCTCGGACCCTTGTACCGCAGCATCCCCAACTGGAGATTGAGGACACTTTACTTCATGAGTTTAGCTCTTTGGAGATTCTTGGTGTTGTCTTTGATGAAAAGCTTACTTTTGAGCCGCATATTAGGAGGTTGGTGTCACGTGCTTCCACTAAGATTGGGCTCCTGCGTAAGGTGAATTCCGTGTTTGGTGATAGTCAGGTTGCCCGCAGATGTTTTTGTGCGTTTTTGCTACCTGTGTTGGAGTATTGCTCACCGGTCTCGGCTTCAGCTGCTGACACTCACTTGCGGCTGTTGGACCGACTTGTTAGTTCAGCCAGCAGGCTGTGCGCTGATAACGATCTAGTGAACCTGTCCCACAGGAGAAGAGTAGCAGAGCATGTATGTTTTATAAGGTGTACAATAATGAGAGGCATTGGTTGTATTCTTCCCTCCTTGCCCTCAAGGTTTTTGGGAGAGACTCGTGCTGCGTGCGGAGCGCACTCTTTCACTTTGGAGGCTGTCAGATGTCGAACGAATCAGTTCTGTCGGTGCTTCATGCCCTGGTCGGCTAAAGTTTGGAATTTGTTGCCGGCATCGGCTTGTGGTCGTATTTACCTGCAGGCATGTAAGTCAGCTGTCAATGTTTTTTTTTTACTGGATTTCCTTTAGCAGCGTTTTGGACTTCCCGGTGGCACTATCGTCTCTCACGACGATTTTGCGTTCACGGAAGCTTTCCTGCGCGCGCTAACACTAAAATAAACACTACCTAGGCAAACCTAACCTAGCCTAACCGAACCTTACCTTACCTAACCTAACCTCCTTACCTAACCTTCTAACCTAACCTAGCATTACTTAACCCAACCTAACCTAACTCCACCTAACCCAATCTAACCTTTCTAACCTTACCTAAGAAAAACGGTACCTAACGTTATCTAACGTTACCTAATGTTACCTAACGTTACCCAACATTACCTAACCTAACCCAACTTAATCAGCGATACAGCGAACAGCGCGTCGTACCAACTTGAACGCCGCTCACGCGCACACGATCTGCGTACACAACCACGCACACAAATCGTCGTGAGAGACGTTAGCGCTTCCCGGTGATGCAAGATGCTTCATTCGGGTCGTATTACCTGTCTGTAGGAGCTCAAGCGAGAAGTTTTAATAATAATAATAATAATAACGACTAGCGGGACCCGTGGCATTCCACGGTTCAATAAAGACTATACTTTCCAAAATGACCCAACCAACGCTACACTAATGCAATTTCCCTCAGTTTAACATAATGCAACTCTTATAACGTAGCTCACCCCGTCTGAGTAAACGTCCGTCGCTCATTCCAACTCAGCAATGTCTGTCTATCCAGCCTAATTAAGTCGTATAAGCTAACGTGACCGGTGGGAATTCACCGATTAGTTAATGCTCCCACTTTATAAGCTGAAGCAATCTTAGCAATACGCTACTATAACGCACCTAACCTAACACAGCTCCTCTAACCTAACCTACCACATAAAAAACGCCTGTCACTTAATCCTGACGAAATCAGCCTGATGAATCATGTCAACGTTTCTTCCTACCCTTCTGATTACGCTGCTGTGGGTGCAGCTGGAACCCCTCAGAAATTCCACAGAATAGAAGCAATGTTCTACAGTGATATCTCAGTCCCGTATCATCCGAATTTTCCCCATCTAATTCTGAATGAACCAGTGGAAATTCTACAAACAAAGGAATTGTTCTCTAATTATGATACCCTCGGACCAGTATCACGCATACCAAGGTTGAAAATGTCACGAGTCTGGTCGTGAAGCGTCTACCCTAGACCGCATAGAAGCTGAAACATAAACTTGACTATTTCTTTCTTTGATCCCTTCCCGTGTCGTATCTAAAAGTACCTCGTCGGGACACTCGAATTTCCTTCTATCTGTTAGAGACGAGCGTGACAGACACGGTGAGGAATGTTTTCTCTCACTTTATTTAGTTTGAGATAGCGCTTCTAACTTAATCCACAACGTCCGAACTAACATCCGCCGCTTAACCCTGTCTATCGTTATGCAGTCCGTCTCTAACGTGAAGCGTGGGTGACCCGTGAGAATTCGACGATTTGTTAATGCTCTTATTTTATAAAATGTATCACTCATTTGTTCTCTCAGCAGAGAATTCGCACTTGTGTCTTGATAAAAACATAGAAACACGACGGCACTTTTTGCAATGTTCTCCTTTTATTTGCACTCATTTTTTAAAGCTCCGTTTCACACAGTTTACAGATAATTTAGCCCGTTATAAGGTCACACGTTCTAATTTTTGTCGGCGTATCCGATTTTTTCTCACTATTTTGGAACCCGTGAATGCTGCTGATCAACAACCAATCATTTTCCTGCTTTGTTTAATGGAATACAAAGCAGTATACAATAAACGAAGATAGATTGGGTCAATTGTTTCATTCGCTGGAGAGTATTCTTTTGCTCAGAAGATGTCATTGCATTGCCTCAGACATCGCACTGTACTGGCTGATGCTTTCCCAGCAGCATATTCCCTTCGAAAAATGAATTTAGATCTGAGATGCCAATAGTACCCGTTTTCTTTACCCAGGGCGTATCTTGGCTACGCGTATCCGCTACCAGCAAAGCGAGTGAAAGTTTTGTGAAGAAAAACGAAAGCGTAGATATGATACAGGTGACATGAAGTCAAGTCTCTAATTTACGGCGATCTATTTGTGAAGAGCGTGACACACAGACACACATAGATACAAGCGTATTATTATATAGATAAGTGTGAAGTTTTGATCGATCACGATTGAAATGGGGGAAAAAGAGCAAATAAACGATCGGCAACCGAGGTACGAATAATAATATTATAGATCGGAAGCTTTTGTATAAATTCTGACCGAAATGGCAAGTTCAAATCTAACCGAAAGGGCGAAAGTGGGTGTGGGGAAAAAAGTCGAAGGTTGGAACCAGGAAGCAAAGAATGCAACGGGATGACTCAATAGGACTAAAATAAAACTTAGTCGTGACCGCACATCGCATATTTTCAAGCTCATCGAATCGACGAGTCGAAATATTTGAGTGTGAGACCTCAGGCCTTCGTAGGTTATTTTCCTGGATATATCACTGCTGATGCAGGAGCGAGCGCTCTAACCACTACGCCACGGCGGCCTTGTTTATAAATATTATGTTTTAATATCATAATAAAATAATTGGAAAGCTTACCTCAAAGTTATCAGAAGTCTTTCCTGTGCAGGTACACAGTCCCTCATGTTTGTGTCCATCTTTTTTATTGAAGGGCTGACCAACTCAGTCAACTCCAGATAAAATTGTTTTGACGTTCTGTAGAAAGCTATAAACTTCCTATCGGGCTCAGAAAGCTCTTTTGCCGCCAGAAATAGCCTTATATCTGCATTATTCCTTAAATAAGGATGAACCCAATGCTTCCTTTTTTCTGTGCATCTTCCACGGTATTGATAATAATTAATGATATCTTCCTCGTCTGAATCCGACATGTCTGTGAGTTGATATCGCCACTTGCACTATTTGCAACCAGACAAGGTACCGTGTGCGAACAAGCGTTGCAAATCGGTCGCAAACCGAAACTGGTTTGCAACGCAACTGTAGCGATCGGTTTGAGACTAGTTTGCAACCGTTGGGAAATGTTTTTTCCAACCGTGTATCAGGGGTTTCGACTGGTTTGCAACTATAGTTGCATCCGTGTGCGCTGGGCCTAACTGTAACTGTGGTTTCTCTCGTGTACAGAATTGACTATAACGGTGCACTGCTCATATTTGCTGGTAGGGAATAAATATGTTCGGTGAAGAGCACTGTGAACTGAATATGAAGTGTAAATAAGGCATCAATTAAGAAAAAAGCTAAATCAGGTCGTCGAAAGGCACCAAATTCGGCGCTAGTGCTGTGAAAGTTTCCACCAGCATGCACTGCAGATTTCTATTGATACTTACTAAATAGTTGATGTGATTTTCGCAATTTTAGACGATTTTTCTCTTTGAATTAGTTAAAATACTCCTAAGCTGCTCAGTCATAAATTCGTCGATGATGACGTCACTTTTTGTTGCTGATTTCTCGTGAGTCCACCCGTTACTCTCGTTGCTTCCTGGTCGGGGTCAAAGCCTCCTAAAGTACAGGCCTGGGTCTGTGCCTCGAAAGGGGTCTGATTATGTACAGTCCCCGGAAAAATTATTTGACGCAGCCTTATTTATATGTAGTTTGGTATCTGTACTCTGAATATTTCGGATATATCTATATAGAAAATTTAAATTTAAACTCTTTAAAGTTTAAATATTTATTGAGTTTTCTATTCAGATGAGCCCGAAATATAGTGATCAGGAGTCGAACGTATTAGAATGCATCTAATAATTTGTCCAGGGTGTATGGGAATTACCCAATTGCCAAACTAACCCTATCTCCGAACAGGTAGCAATTATTTACCTCAATCTCTTTAACTACGCCACCAGCTGTAAAAGTGGGAGTGTTTACGGAAAGTTCTATCATTTATTTGCGTGACATAATTGTTTCAACCTCAAGAGATCACTAAAAAATTGCAAAAATACGATCATAATTTTTTTTCTCGTTACAGGCCAATATTTATCGCGTAGTGATTAGGAATGAGGTACTTCATGAAGGGATTTTATAATGATGCGCGCCCCGTAACGAGTCAAACGAGGCGGTTCTGAAGAGAACGTGTATAGAAGTTGTAATGACATTAGATGTTGAGGTCCAGCTGATTACATCCATTGTGCAATTACTTGCTCGAGACTGGAACTAGAAATTGCTCTGAAATGTGTTTTCGTACCTGATGTTCGACACAAGGTACCGTACATGTAAACAACAAAGAAATGCAACGAGGAGTGTTGCCAGGTTAGGCTACAACTAGAAATAGCGGATTGAGTTACTTCTGAGGGCTCCATACTGAAAATTTTTCGACATAAGCTACACGCTACGTTCTGGGCTACTTTTGAAAGCAGTTTTGGCTACAAAACGCCAGTTTTTTTTAGATCGTTTTAAGGTGGAATATCGGCATTTTCACTCAACTCACAATTGCGGCCCTAACTGGGCATTTTCCTGCTTTTAACAATTAAAAGTTTAAAATGCTAGTTCGTGATGTTTTCTTACTTTTAGAAATGAAGTGGACAATGTTATTACACCTAACGTCCTTATTTACGCATAAACCCTAAATTAGCTATTAGCTATTAGCACAAAATGTACAGACATTATGCCACTAAACATAAACATATGTATACTCATGCATAAACATATCTGATCATTGGCCTTGTATTGATACCTTTAAACATGTATGCAAACATAAACATGCAAATTTGTGTATGAACCCCATAAACATGCTTCTTGAGTCTTGACTTTCTTATCAACCCCGACCCCCTTTCTTCCACTCCCCTCCCCACCCCCCGCTGTGACAAACCGCAAGAGCAACGTGCTAATGACCTCCCGTAGTGCCTGTGGTGGTCTCACGTGTTCAGCGCTACGAAAGTCTACGGGACTCGCGGGACTAGCTTCGCTCATTTTATTATGTATGCCTAAATGTAAATTAAAAACGACCCTAATCCGTGGCTATTAGAAGACGAAAACTCTTCTAAAAGCTAGTATAACAATCGAGCTATACGGCCTTGCATGAAACTTCCATCTGTAGGAACTTCTCCCGTAGTGACAGCGGTTACAAGAAAAACCGTCAGTTCCTCAAACTTTATATTCAATATTTCTAGTTATTTTCAACGAAATTCATGTCATTGGCCAAGCGGATCGCTTGTTCTGATATTGATCTTACACGAGATGTAATTTGATGAAAATCGCTTCAGTTAATCTCGAGCTATTAAGTGGCGAATTTGTTAAAGAAAGCAATGGGCGAAAATTCACTGAAGCTACCTCTTAACAACTAATCAGTATACATTACGTAATTCTCATGAATTTGGAGACAGTATCAAAAACCTTCAATTGCTGCCCAATGCCTACCTTTCCAGTTTCGATATTACCTCTCTCATCACCAACATCCCCGTAGACGAAACGAAACTCCAGGACTCTGGTACGCATTGTAACAAAATTTTTGATAACACTGTCTTATTCGACAACGTGGATCAGCCTACCTTTAGAACCTTTCTCTGTCTTGCCATTAAAAATTCTTTTTTTATTTTTAACAACAGACTGTACAGACAGGTGGAGGGAGTTTCCATGGGCAGCCCGCTCGGACCTACGTTGGCAAATATCAGTTTATGTCATCATGAAGACCTTTGGCTAAACGATTGCCCAAAAAACTTCAAACCGATCCACTATAAACGTTTCGTAGATGATACCTTTCTCATATTCAAAAACCACACGGATTCGCACTCTTTTTTGCAGTATTTGAATAGTAAACATCCAAATATTAAGTTCACCGCGGAAAACAAATCTGACAATTCTTTAGCTGTTCTAGATGTCTTAATAACTAATCAAAATTCAACACTGACCACTACTGTCTACAGAAAACCCACATTCTCAGGTCTCGGGACAAGTTTCTTCAGTCACTGCTATGATCAATTCAAAATCAATGCAATAAAAACTTAACTATTTCGGGCATACCATTTGTCTTCTTCCTACCTCGCATTTTCAAATGAAATAGAATTTCTTAGATCATTTTTCAAAAATAACGGTTACGCACACTATCTTCTGGACCACTACTGCAAACTGTTCCTTGATAAACTATTCGATCCAGGCATTACTAAACCTTCTGTCAGTAAATTAGACTTTTTTCATTCTCTTCCCTACTACAACAAGGGCTCTGTCAACACGGTTAACACTCTCAAAACTTTCCTCTCTGAAGCTTGCCCGCACATTAACTTCAAATTTTCAAATTCCGCTTAGCTGCATTTAGCGTTCGCGAACCGAACTGTACTGGAAGCCATTGGCCGTCGTGCATTGTAAAAGGACAGCCGCGCAACCGTAACTGGAGCTGTCTGTTTCTAGTACAGTAGGTAAGGCAGGGTCAAAAAGTTTCAGTACTCTATTACCTTTGAATAAGTCTTTCATCTTTTGGAAACAATTTTCTTGTTCCTTGCCCCAAGAGAACCTTGCATTTTTGGCAAGCAGTGCGTACAATGGAGCAAACACAGTTCTGAAGTTTTTAATGAACCTGTGATAGAAATTACACAAGCCCACAAAGCTTTGTACTTCTTTTACGTTAGTTGGTGCTGGAGCATCGATAATTGCTCTTATCTTTTCTGGAATGGGTCTGGCACCACTACTGTCAAAAATGTGTCCTAGGTAGGTTACAGACGACGTAAAAAATTTGCTATTCTGACCATTTACCTTGACTCCTGCTTTACTTAGTGCACAAAGAACTTTGCCGAGAATTTCCGCATGATGTTGTTCATTGCTGGTCATTATAAGGATATCATACATTACATTACTGATGCCAGCAAGAACTTGTGAAATAAACGACTGAAATAGCAGGAGAGCTGCTTACTCCAAAAGGAAGATAATTCGAATATTTGAAATAAGCCTTCAGTGGTATTTATGGTCATATAAGCTTTCGAATCTTCATGCAAGGGCAGTTGCATATAGGCATTTTCCAGGTCTATTTTATGTAAGCCTTAGCATTTCCTACTTCACTTAAAACGTACTCAATACTAGGAATAGGATGTGTAAAAGCTTAGACACTTTGTTAATGGTAAGAGAATAATCTCCACAAAACCTAAGTTTCCCACAGCTTTTTAATACGTTAACTGTAGGACAAACCCATTCACTGTAAGATACCTTAGATATAATACCATCATTTTGCAAGTTCTTCTTTAACAAGAGGTCTGTATCTATAAAGCACTAAACGGGACTTACAAAAAATGGAGTTGCGTCAGCATTAACATGAAGTTTCACTTTAACCTTCACGTTCGACCTGTAGTCTGGACTTAAGAAAGTTTTGCACTTATCGAGTACAGAAGAGAGACTGGTATGCACAGTTTGCACACGTTTATATGCTGGTACGAGCAGTTTAAGCTCAAGTTTCTGGCAGAGATCTCTTCCAATGAGAGAACTGTAGTCATTACTAACCACAAGGAAAGAATATACAGTACTCTTACCTTTAAAATCAACGTGTAAATTGACTTGGCCAAGAAACTTAATTAAGTTATTACCGTAATCATGTGCCTTTTTATTAATCGACACAACTTGTACATGAATTAGAGAATTCACTATCTTTTCAGTTACAATGCTGACACAACTACCAGTATCAATTTCTAGCTCAAAATCATGATTTTGTAATAGAACATTAACAAGCGAACGTGATCTGCCAATAGTGAGTGTGTCACTCACTACCGTATCCCTAAATAAATGGTTAGATCTTACGTATGACTGCGACAGCTTGGACTGCTTCTTCTTCTTCGGAAGTGTCGGTGTCACTGTTTTGCTGTGAAGAATATCTTGAGTTTCTTGCCGCTGTACACGCTCTTCTCCCAATTTGTCTGACAGTGTAGAGTACTTGTTTTGAAGTTTGATGCCGCGTACAGTAATAATATCTTCACTAGCTTGAGTATTTTGAAGAGTAGCTTGACGTACATACTTCTTGTTTGGAGTCTTTTTGCACTTGCAAGCTTTAGCTCGATGTCCTTTCCTGGAGCAGGATTTGCATGTTATATTCAATGCAAAACATTCACTGGCAAAATGTTTTCCTTTAGTAGAACATCGAATGCAAACGTAGTTAGGTAGAACTTTTCGGGGAGGCTTGACTAAATGACCATGACCGACAGGCGGCACGCTATCTCTCCTCTTGGTCTGCTTTGTTATCGCTCTAACTGCGGTGTCACTTTCATGACTGGAGTACGACAAATTAAACGATAATCCTTGGCTATAACTATGCATTTTTCGAAAGTATTTGCTCCTTTATCCCTCCAAAGCAATGAGATAAGATGAGGATTTTTAAGTCCTGATACAAATATATCTCGACGCATGCGATCCTTGCTCTCTTCGTGAAAAACACACTTTTCTACTAATTCATTTACGGGCAGTAACGTAGGTATCAATTGATTCTCCAGGCATCTGGGTGCGTTCACGAAGCTTTTTGAAACTGGCACCAATGCTCTCTTCAGTGGAGGTTAGAGTTTTGAACTTCTTAACTACTTCATCATAACTGGTATCAATTAAAGACTTGGGCATAAGTCTTTTTTGCAGTAGTGCTAAAGTATCATGAGGCAATAACTGAGCTAGTTTCGTTACTTTCGTTTTACTGATGAAATTTGGATCCTTCATTGTACTAATTTCCTTGAAAACGTACAACTCAACTCTATAAAAAAAAAAATTGAGTGGACTCTTTCTCAGGATTGAAGCAAGGAGTTTCCATCTTGACAATGTCGTAGAAATTGAACACTTCACCGTAAAGCACTTTCTAGTAGCAGTGTTTATGTAGGTACGTATACTCACAACCGTTGTAGTAGTGTAGGATGTAGAACGCAACCTTGCAGCGTAGATCTTGCAGATGTAGATGTACTTCGGAGCTGAAAACGTATCTTCTTCGTAGACGTCGTGACGAATCTCATGGACCTCATCGCCAGTTGTTATATATTGTAATTCTGGTGATGGGACGTTCTTATTGTGTTCGTGTTGAGTTCGTCAATGTACTTGGTTGTAAGAGTGAACTTCAAGGCCGACTATAGTTATCAGGCTACAGGTTGGATGGTGAAGGAATGCCGTCAAGATTTTCTTGTTTATTTACATCTTATTATACAAGACTTAGAAGATATGATCCAATAAGTAGCAAGCATGCTACTTGATAGATGCAGACTATAGAATACAAGGTCTACATCGAAATAGTGTTACAAGTAGAATGCCGTAGGCAATGTTGGTACTGCAATGTCAAGTACCGAATTAAGCTGACGCTTGATCGTGCAAGCGCCTTAAATTTCATTGATTTGCCGGCTTCATTAGGACCCCGGTAGCTTCCGCCGGATTCGAGTCGGAAGTCCGCGGGTAAATTACTTTATGTTTACAAGCATAACAAATGTCTTCGAGACTCTGGCTACAGGCTTTGACAAACAGCTTTTTTCCGATGTAGGCTCCAGCGGAAAGTCATTGAGAAGTACGCATGTCACTCAGAGGCAGTGGTGGTAAACCAGCACATTTTGTACGGTGTCATAAACGACCTTTCAAGTTCTTTATCTTGAAAGCTCTGACCTGAAAGAAGCCGGCGGTGGCTACATCCGCCAGGCATGAACTCGTGATACAAAGAATGCATCTTTTCATTTGAAAGTTAAAGCTAACGCATTGGAATGTTATATGAGCGAAACGTGTATATAACATATACATACGTATCCTACATAGTGAGTACGTAGCGCATACAGATGACGTTTTCAGTTTTATATGGAAATTCATCATCTTCGATAGTGCGTCAAACTCGTATCGTGCATAAAAAGCGCGAAAATATGTTTCAAGTCTGACATAAAATCTTCTTCCTATGGCTTGCGAGTAGTAGCAGTTTCAATTTACACTTCTCTCCTATTGTTTCCTCTTGGGACAGCATCAAAGATATCCTAATTTTCCTGTGCAATACTGAAAGCGTAACGGTTGTACTAAGGAACGAAAGAACATAGGGAGAAACATGCAAGACTCTGTAGAAATTAGACCGCCCGTGATCCGTTGGGTCACTGAATCCCATCCTAAGTATTCAATTTCCCACTCTACGATTCATGGACTTGTAATAAGTTATGTCAGACTTTTTAAGTACCAATAGACAGAGAGACGAATATTTTTTTTTTTTTAAATAAGAGCACTGTCGAAGCGCATCCAGGTTGAGCGGTCACTGAGCTTTTCCACATTATTAATGACCTAAAATAAATTGAAGCATTATTATTTTGAAATCTCTGGGCTTCTCTCAGATTATTCCCTAAGTATAAAAGCGAAGACAACGTGCACGGCCACAACCAAGCCAACAAGCAAGCAAGCCAACAACATCCGAGTTTATAAGTATATGGATTCACATTGTATAAGACAATGAGCATTCGATCAAGGGCAGGTGAAATGTATCTATATAGCAATAGTTATGATGCCCTTACTGTAGATACTCGTCCGCTGAGTAACCAAGCAGTTCGAAGTCGACACGGTAACGTTGGTAGAGCTCCCGTACCAAATGCTGGGGTAGTGTCTGTAGAAATTAGGAGGGTGTCAGCCATATCTCTTCCCAAGTAACAAACTAGTAAATGACAAAGCGACGAAATGAAACAGGTACTTCGCAGGGGCTTTACCTGATGCATAGTAATCGTTTCGTGCATAGGGGCTACTTAAATTGTACTCCATACTCATACCGGGCGTCTAAAAAAAAGTTACATTTTCAATTAGCTGCTGTTCCAATACTATTGGAGCTAGGATTATGAAACACGTATCAAGCGAAAGATAAGATCCTATGTTTTTATTCTGTGTTAAGTTTATCCCTCAAAAAGCCCCATCAGCCATGATGCACTTATTGATACGATGGGGAAAATTCGCGACAGCCCGTTGTAATGTGGTGACATCGATGGATCGAATTACGTCTTTAACAACATATTGTAATTCACCAATGTTTGCTGGACGAGAGTGAAATACTCTCTCCTAGACGAATCCACATAAATAAAAATCAAGGGGAGAATGATCTGGAGATCTAGGGGGCCAGTGAAACTCCGAGGGGTGGGAAGTTAGCAGTCGAGTTAATCTTTCGATTAACCAAGCCATAACTTCACCACCCGTATGGGCTGGTGCGCCATCTTGTTGAAGCCATTCATCAGGATTTGAGTCACCATGAAAAGTTTTTTTCAGCATATCCAAATAAGTCACTCTGTTTATTGACTGTGCTGCTTCCATGGTATTGGGATCTTCGATAAGTAAGGGCTGCTTAGTCCACACCACACTGTTACTTAGGGAGAGTGAAGAGGTACTTCCGGGAACATGACAGGTTTGGTTGGTAACCAATAACAAAAATTTTGTCTGTTTGGCTTTTTTTTTCAAGTAAATGTGATATTCGTCTCTGAAAATAATGTTTGTCAAAGATAACTCATTATTCATGACCATATCATTCATCTTGTTACGAAACAATAGATGCCGATCTTCATCAATGCCCGGAATCTTTTGATGGCATTGTAATTCGTATGGTTTTAGATCAAGATCTTTTCGACAACTGCGCTGTTGCTTCGCTTAATTAATTGGATAACAGCAGACAGTTCTCCAACAGAAATATTCGGATCAATCATAATATTAAGACGTACAGCAACAATGTTGCCTTCTGCCTTTCGAATTCCTTTATTAAATTTGTGAATAGTGCCTGTTTCTTTCCATTTCTTGTAGACTCTTTTCACTGTAGGTCTTGCTATTCTTATTCTAAGTTTTCGCTGAAATGATCGAAGAACAATGACTTCAAATTTATGATTTCCGAGTGACTCCACTGTGAAAATTCTTTGTTCGAAATTTAGCTGCATTTTGAGGGAAAATCATGCAGTAAATTTCAAGTTAGGTGCGCCATACTAAATGGGTTGGGAATGTATTTTATATACCGAAGCGAAACATTGGAATCTGCTCTTTCGAATGAGATCTATTTCATATTCCTAACTATCATAATATTGAAACAGCAGCC
This sequence comes from Parhyale hawaiensis, assembly GCA_001587735.2. NCBI lineage: Eukaryota > Metazoa > Arthropoda > Malacostraca > Amphipoda > Hyalidae > Parhyale > Parhyale hawaiensis. The sequence goes on along the minus strand of LQNS02278124.1, from coordinate 7,852,340 downwards.
AATGGAAAATGGAACATTTTTTTTAGATACCCAGTATATGTATATACAGTAAGTTACCTTTGATTATGCAAATAGAAATTTTTTTACTTAATTTTTCAAGATGAGTGTCTAACTTTGAAATATCAATATCAACTAAATATTTGGCTATGTTGCCAATATAAGCAGCACTTGCAAAATAAATATTTAGCCATTTCCTAAGTTTATCATACAATTTGCTTATTTACGAGTTTTTTACTGTTACCTCAGATTATGCAACAAGTTAATAAAAACGTCATAAAGAGGAAATAAATACAAGTGAACTGGAATATCTTTATTAAACGTCCAAAACCAAGAAATTATAACCAAAATAATTCAATAAACACTGAAATAAGTGTTCAGTAGTGGTAAAAATAACAAGTTAATTTTAAACATGGCAACCTTCATTTTTCATGATTTTTTAAGGCGATTATCAACAGACTTTATCAGGTTTGATATTTCAAATGGTGGAATAGAATCTGCAGCTGCTTTTACTGCATTCCACTGATTTACTTTGCTCGACGACTGCCGATCACTTTCATAGACCTTCCATTTGATCTTTGCCCAGAGGATCTCAATGGGATTTAAATCGGCGTTATTCGCTGGCCAGGTCATAATCCTTTTTTGATTTGAATCTTCCATCCGCAAGCCAGTTAGCAGTGTACCGTGCTCGGTGTGAGGGAGCGTTATCATGCTGAAATACCAATTTGGATCTGCGTGAGATAGTCTGCTCATCAAACCATGGAATCAAGTTGGCTTCAAGAAACTGGCAGTACCTTTCTGCCAGCTGCATGCTTCCGTTCTCAGCTCTAACACCTTGTATCGCTCGCTGGCTCGATGCTCAGCCAGACACTTGTGCTCTTTGCAGATCTTGGTGTGCTGACTCGGCAAGTTGTGTGTGCATGCACAGCGCTGTGGCAGAACTGCCTTTATCAGAGATGAGGGGGTGGGAGGGGGGTCTCGGGTCATCTTTTCTTTCCGTCACATTGGCGCCATAGTTCTTTGTGACCCGAGGGCGACTGGGGCTACACTTACTCATCTGGTGGCAGTGGGCCTATACCCGCAGCACAAACCAGTGCATGTGGGTTTCCCAGGTGAGGGTGTGATCTAAGTTGCCTTTACCTTTACCTTCCGGCTGACCTTACCTACAATTGCATAAGCCTTAATTGTTCGGTGATCACGCTGTAATTCCTTGGAGAATTCGAGTGTTGTCTTACCAGAAGCCAATAACGAGGTCACTTTGATCTTTTCTTCACTTTTTAAACCGCATTTCTTGTCCATGTTGACTAGAGAGTGATGTTGCATAATCTGGCGTAACAGCAGAACCCAGTGCGATAAGCAAATGTTGCCAAAACGTGGGAAATGGTTCCGTTTTATTTTTCTATAATTCTTTTTATAGTTACAGCATACCTGTGCACCAACTTACTATTAACATTTTAAATGTTTGATACTTGGCTTGCAAAATGAGTAAAAAAAAATGTAGACGCATCATCAAAGGTAACGTACTGTAGATTCATTTGACATGAATCCGGCAACGAATTCCACACCAGAACCGTTGCGAGTATGAAATGCGGACTAAATCAACGAGTGTGCCATCACCAAATCGTTGACAAAGTAAAGGGACGACTATCGACACAACTCGCTTGTTTTATTCAACCATCCTCGGAGCAGATATACCCCTCATCACCGAATACCTTAGAGAACATGCTGAGGCAAGCACGTCTCCGCCAATAAGATAAAAGTAGTGTATGGCGTCCGTTGTTAGGACATATCTCTTTTAACTTATTACCATCAACATGTTAATTGAGAAAATCCTTCACAACATCAAGCAATGCTTTCAGTATAACTTTATTTCTCCTATGAAGTTGGATGCCTGTTGTGGGAATGTTCATGAAATTTATTTTTTGTTGTCAAATTTTAACTTTTCTCTTTTAAATCCTGGTCATTCAATTTGATTTTCAACATTCTAGTTTGAATAGAACATGAGAATCCAGACTTAGAAAATGTTCGACACTCGGTGATCCACGCAACCTTTATTCATTAGTGTTTGGGTTGTTGTTGTATTTACGTAGGGGGTGGCTCCGGAGGGGGTCGGGCATGTGGCGGAAGGTATGAAACAGAGGGCAGGGGGCACAAGAAGTCAGCTACAGATAGAGGACTCTCCCATAGAGAGGTGGGAATGAGGATAGTGGGGTGGGCGGGACACTGAAACAGGTTGTTCACGGTGCGGAGGGGGAGGGGTGCGGTGGCATTCAGGGTAGGAGTCCGAGTCCGCCAGTCTGATTCTATTGCGGTTAGACATCAGGGCAGAGCAAAAACCTCAGCGTAACTGTCATAGGGTGAAGCGTGCCGCACGCGAGAGGACCGCCTCATCGGGTGAAATCTTCGGTGGGGCAAAGCCCAAAACCCTGTTTACTGGGAGGCATTCTAGTGAAGATTGCACGGCAGACCGATGGAGGGAGGAAATCGCTGAGCGGCACTCTTCAGAAGGTATGATGTTGTCAGTAAGTAAGTGGTTGATGTCGGGTTGGAATTTGGTTGTTAAGTTGTGGTGGATGAGACGGGGGCCAGCCTGTGCGGTGACAGCCTGCGGGTCCCAGGTAGCAAACATAGCTCCGTAGAATATTCCTCAATATTCATTTGATCCTCTGAAGCACCGGAATATCTAATATCCGTAATTGAATATTCTGGAATTCACGACGATATCAAACATAAATGCAGCCAGTTTAGTATATTCTAGGACATTCGATTCCGAATATTGGATATTACTGATATCTATGCATATTCAATAATATATGTTCGTTGATATTCATCTCTAAATATTACAGGAAGTTCC
>LQNS02278124.1:7817284-7828382 GCA_001587735.2 Parhyale hawaiensis | reverse complement strand
CTTTCAATGGAGCTTGAGAGGAGCACCAGAGCCTCCAACCTGGGCTAATTTCCGCCTATCTATTTCGTTAAGAGCGTGACACCAAACATATAAATATATATATATTTATAAACACACGAAGGTTATTCTTAGTATTAGATTAGATGTTTCAACCATAGACCGCAACAGTACTTGACTCTTAGGTCAAGAAATTTTTTCTCCGAGCATTTGGCACTGGCAGCCAAGAATCCAGCGACAGTAAGAAACTGTTCTGTATCTGTTGTATCTACTATACGTACATAGACCTCAACACTGGAGTCTATACATGGGAAGTTAAATCTACAATATAATAAAGATAGATGTGTATTTATCTGTTTGTTTATCGGGTCATCCATTTTCTGCCCCGCTCTAACAAAAAAAGTTGGCGGATATTAACCCAGGGTGGACGCTCTGAAAACTAAAAAGTAGAAAAGACAGGGTTGCAGAAGGTGGCAAACGTTGAAATTTTTAAAATTAAGATATCGTAGGCTTAGTCTGATTCGTGCGAGTATTAGCTTCTCCATACATCGAATCTATGGAAAAGTATCGGGCTAAATGCACTTCTTGCAATGCCGAAGTTGAAATTCAGCATGAAGGTTTCTGAAGTTGCCATTGGTACTCTCGTACATCTTGATTCGTAGGTTCTTCCCACAGATGATTCTGTTGCATCAGATTTCTTCCAACTTTGATGCAATTGTCGACGCAACAGCTTTCAATAACCTAAAAACTATCGGACAAATATGACACACTATAGTATCTATGATACCAAATCGAATCAATTCTTTTTAGTGTTGCTGGACTGACTGTAAAAGTAATGAATTATTTTCATGTCAGAAAATAAGAGTGTTGATGCTCAGTTATTAGGGTAATTAGGATGCCGTGAACCCTCATCTGGATTATCTTTAAAGTTGGCAACTGTATGAAGGAAAGCATGGTTAATGAACAAGGATCAACACAAATTATTCGCTGTCACTTTATGGCAGCGCGGTCACACTAGTTTAGCTCATATAGTTCATTATAATATTAATACATGAAATTACTACTACAGACTGGAAATAACTGAAAATGTTTTGAAGGCAACATGCCCAACAAATGCTGGGTTCCCAAATGCAAGACTAACAGTGCACTGAGCAAGATCGAGCAGGAAGAGAAGAATAATACTGGCGAGCTCAACGAGAAGGAAAAATACAGTGTATTTTGGTTTCCAAATAATCCGGACCTAAAATCCATCTGGCTTCAAAATATAAAGAGGGAAAAGGCAGAACCGACACCAAATGCGGTCGTCTGTGCCAGGCACTTCTCAGACGACCGCTTTCACAGCGATGTCACCAGCGCTAGAGGGAGAGGAAGATGGAGGATCTGTCTCAAGAAAAACGCCGTCACACTCTTCCCTCACTACCCCTCATACTACGCGTCCATCCACCGACCGCAAAAAATGTCGACGACAAAAACTGACACCCCCGCCAGGTTGAAGGCTAACATCCAGCGCTTCACCAGACTGGAGGAGTTTATGGCCTTCGACAAGTTTTTCAACCTTGATGAGCTGCACGAAAAGCTTATGAAAGACCGACTACCCGCCGACTTCCTCCTCCCCTGGCGTGAAGCCCCCCAACAATCTAGAGCAGTGAATCCTGGTGGCCTTTAGCTTGATAGCTTGGAGCTCATAGGCAACAGACACATTCCCAACGCTCCAATGTCTATCTCTATTTATGAGGACGGGAGTTTCAAGTGGTAAAGAGGCAATCACCGATAACGAAGTGTAAGGCTAGAGACGTAATAGGCAATAAGGGAGACAAGTTCCAGACAGTTTCACAGGTCAGGAACGCTATGGCCCTCCGAACCAGTGTGAAGGCTGATCCAGGTGACAAAGTTAAGCAGGCAACCGACGCTCTCAACGATATCCAATTTGAGTCGCTTCCTAGAGAGCAGCGACATATTGTACTTCTCTATAAGACAGAGCTGCACCTATGTCAGGCCAATAATTTCGGTAGGAGGTTTTCTCAACAGCAAGTTTATGCTCCAGTGCGTCGTCTGGCAAAGAATGAGTATGAAGCTCTACAGGAACCTGTTCGCCACCTCAGGCCTCATCCTGCCCAGTGCAATCGAGTGCGACATGGTTACACGAGTGGACCCCTATAAAGGGGGCATAGACCCAGAAACCCAGGCAGCCTTCAGAGCCATCTGCATGCAGCTTCGCCCGAAGGACTGCATCCTTCACCTTGGTATAGACGAGGTTCACACCACTGAAATGCTGTAGTCGTCCGGCGGCAACTTCTGTGGCCTTACAGACGGGGGAGAGATTACTAAAGTGATGCTGAGTATCCAAGCTACCTCAGCATGTAGCAATATTGACGAGATTTTGAGCAAGACCCCGCGAGTGTCCTCTCAACATGAAGACGCCAAGAAGGCGCTCAACTCAGCTATGAAAATGCTAACCAACGCGGGTTTTCTCCTTTTAACCATAACGTTCTAAGGATACAGGATCAATCAGTCCTACTACGTTCCTTAGCATGTCTTTAGACGAGCTCTATATCCCAAACTCTGCCAAACCAGAAGAGAGGGTGTTCCCCATGTTCGACAGCATCCATCTCTACAAGAACATCTACTACCATCTGCTTAATAAGAAGTGCCTAATGCTGCCGGAACGCCCTTGAACAGAAGAGCCCAACAGAGACAGGCTGGTCAAGATGGATCATATTAAAACTATTTATGAGTGGGAGAAGTACAGAGGTCTGAAGTGTGGATTCAAAATGACCAAGAAGTGTTTGGAACCCACAGCCCTGGAGAGGCAGAGCGTTTCTCTCGCTGTGACGGTGACTGACCCTTACACCATTGCTTCTTTCCCTCAGTATGCGAAAGTGCTCAAAAAAGTTGAGTACAGTGACACAGCAGAGCCGATAAGGAGATAGTTAACATTCTGAACGTTCGTGGTCCGTATCAGGACGAGCGCTGGAACGCTCCATACCGCTGTGTCATCAAGCCTGAGGACAAGTATTCTGAAATGCACCTCCAGTTCCTTCTCGAGGTGGGTCACCTCGTGAAGGACGGGTTTGACAGCGACCCGTACGTGTGCAGAAAAATTGCTAAGCCCACAGCCTGTGGGATCTACTACACCTCAACCGGTACGGTCGCCGCTGCGAGGTATATCTTCCAACAAAAGATCGATGGCCTGAACTACCTTTCCCTTGGAAGATGCAACAGCGATGCCGACGAGCATGACTTTGGAGATAGTCGCACCATGTGTGGCAGCAACTTCTGGACTAGCGTCAACAATTTTTGTATCGCCCAGCGGTTGCACATAAACATAAAGGTGGCCAAACTTTGGTTGGTTTCTTCCCCGACAATGTCAAGGCCGACCTGAAGGAAACCAAGCAGAACCAGGCGGCATGGGACGAAGCTGTAATCCATGAGCTCGCGGAGGATCTTTCAGAGGAACCACGAGACCTCATCAACGACATGGTTCTTGCAGCTATTGGCAGCTACTCTGGTCATCTGGCTCATATAATCAACAGCCGTGACAGGCTGAAATACCTGCTGCAAACAAGCGCTGGTCCAAAAAGAAGCAGAGCTGGTAATCACGGTTGATGAGAGAGACGTAGATACAGTTTCCATGGCCAAGTGCCACGCCCTCGTCAGCTTAGTAGACAGAGGGAAACTGGAGTCCGCAGACACTGTACTGCAGTACGCATCAATGGCCATGGCTCACATTGTTAGCTTCACCGCCTCTGTTTGGGAGGGATTGATGTGCTGCACAAAGCCTTCAGGGGCATATTGTGGCAGGCTCTTTCCCTGCCACAATATGTTTGGGCATCACGCACCCAGGGTTCCCGAGTGCCTTATCCGCAGGAGATGTTGCAGCTTGCCGCAGTTCGTGCTGACGAGGTTAGTATTGTAAAGTTAGGTAGGTTCTCTACTTTCCTCTTTCTGCCCCGTGAGGTGGGCTGTCGATCGAGATAGCCGACTCGATATGGGGGACATCTCTCATCTCTCTCGGGTGGAAGGACACAAAAGGGGCCGACCACTCGAGTGTCTACTACTATACTTTGCGCCTCTTTTTTTTTTTTTTCTTGGTAGTAGTAGCGCACTGAGCCAACCGAGTTTTCCCGGCAGTAATGCCGAGATAAAATATTCCTACTGAGCTTTGCAGAAAGACCGAGTCTACACTGTACGAATCACTCATGGAGTGGATACGGTGGTAAAACTATGACTATATTAATAATAATAATAATGTGCTGCACAAAGCAGAGAAGAATCAAGTTTCTCAGTGTAAAGTGTCAAATGACATCGCCTTCAACCAGCTGCTCAGGATTCTAGCGGAGAGGAACCCAGACGTGATGGAACATACGTGTCACGACTGACACGTGCTGGCCCTGACAATTCTCCCTGTAATCGGCAGGAACTTATTCAATAGTTTCGGTGTGAAATTTGCGAGGAACGTTACAAGTGATGCCAGAGATATGACTAAACCGTCGGGTGGCCGGAAGCGAAGAGAGGACGGCTCTGAAAAATTAGGAATACCAAGAGAGGACTACAAGAGGAGAAAGTTGCTGGGCCTGAAGAAGGCGGTCTAGTCACTGACATCTCAGGATGACAGCGATATTACGTTTCTTGAAAATGGATGGATATATATATATATATTTAAAGAACTTATGGTTATCTCATCCCTATTTACTACCTCCGCCAAAGAGGTTATGTTTTCGTCGTGTTTGTTGTCTGTTTGTGGATCACCGAAAGAAGCTGGGTGTTGTTCAGCCTTTCACTCTGATCTGTATGGCTCCCTAATTCAAGTTGGCAGTTGCGCAGCATCCTACACAAGGAAGTTAATAAGAGCCTTACATGTATGGAAGGGAGCTCAACCATCTACTTCAAACAGGTAATAACCTGAGAACTCATGAAGAACATGTCCCGTCAACACCCGGTGTTACCCAGACAGGGAGCTCCCTTTCATAGATGCAAGGCTCCGCCTTAACATCTTTGCAATGATGCTACAGGCAACACAAGACGGGTCTTGTCCTGACAACTTCTTCGCTGTCATTGTTGACAGGGCGGCCGCTCTAGTAACTTCTGTTTATTAAAAACCTACTATCTACCATATTAAATTTTGTGTTATTTTATTTCAGAGATGCATTTCTAAGTATATTCTGGTACGCCTGCAGCTACTGAAAATTAGAAGTAGCAGTTACAGTTGCTACAAGATAGCCAGTGAGCTCATGAGTAGGAAGCAGGCATATAACTATTTCATTTGCTTTAATTCAATACTCTGCTTTTAATTAGCTGGTAGCAAGCTATTTCTATCGAGTTTTCTTAGTATTTTGAAGTGTTTCTCAGTTTTTTCAAAGGATTTCATATTGTAATAATTATAAATCATAGCTTCTCTGCAATTTGGATATTAAATGTAGCCATAGCAAATACAGGTACTCTGCTAACTGTTTTTTCTTGACCTCTTTCCTCAAAATCATTCTTCTACAACAGGAAGTTGAAATGAAGCGACTTAGATTGCTGATGATTAGCTAACTACATGTTTACAAAGCAGAAAATCTTTTAAATGTTGAATAAAATTCCTAAAACTAGAAAAGAAAACAAAATATTAAAAAATTTAAACAAAAAAACCGTGTTTTTAGACAAAAAAAAAAACATTGCTTTTGGTACGAGCAACAAAAAAAGAAACATGGTTTTTACCAACCCTGGACCAACGTACTGAGTACGTGGTTTGACTAACGTATGATGTGTATATTATTCTTATGGTACACGTCAGTTACTTACTTGTTGTACAGGCAAGGTTCTATCTTGTTCTTGTAACCCGACACAAGTCGCTCAAATGGGTGCCGCACCACCACCATCTTCGTGTAGTTTTGGTACAGCTGTCGTAGTGTCTCTTCCCTGGGGTAGACGCAGTATATCTATATTTCTGTACATTTCACTCGACATTCTGTATGTCTCCTCTATCTATATACTTTCCATACGTTTCTATCGGTATTCTGTACATCCATATGGGATTGCCTTTTTTGAGGAAACGGTGGCTTAAATTACTCAACATAATATACTATTGTCGAAGGTTTACTAAGCGTTTCGACTGGATTTCGACTGGGCCCAGCCGTCAAAAATGACGGCAAAAATTTTGTGATTGAGCATTTCATTGTTCCGCCTCCCAGCATAGGTTTTGCTGTAATATAGGTCTCATCCCTGCAGGCCTGATCTTCCATTCGTGAAACGCAAGCTGTAGAACCACGAGTTTTGCGATAGCAAAATATCCCCTCTGCAAGATACGGAGTGAATATCAGCTTGAAATTGATTAAGCGTTAAGTGGCACTTAGAAAATATAGTTCGGTCAAAAGAATTCACTGGAAATGCCCAGCACTCACCGTATTGTGGATACCAACTGATTGTTGAACTTCCAGCATTGAAATTTGGCTGTGATGTAAATTCAATATAAAAAGGCGTCTGCTCAGCGTGAAGATTCAACTACTTTGATATCGTTCAGCACTATGAGAGCGCATAGCTCCCTGAAGCAAGGCGGCAGCAATGAAAAATTCAAATTTTTCTAAAACTGCGATTTCCGTTGTATCAGTAGCTCCCAAAATCGAATCAGCTGTGCCTTTTGAAAATAATAACAGCTTCTGTAATATTTTTTAAGATCTGTTCGTCATTAATTTTTCGAGTAACATTACTAATAAACATTCTCACAAATATCAGTCAAACACACAAACAGGCCAACTGATCATCAACATAATTTGATCATTTATGTCTCGTAACATTTTTAACAATACCTGTATATCAGTTTCATAAATATCCGTTCAAAACTTTTAGAATAATTTTTTAACAACCATGAAATAAAACACAGAGACACAAGAACAAACAGGTCGCAAAAATTTGGTCCAGCGATGGGGCGTATATCAGCATCTGCGGACATCCGCACCTGCATCTGTAGCCGCGGATGTGCATGTTTATCACTAGACACTAAACTCGTCCACCGCGTTGACAACGCAACTCATTTGGACTGAAATGTGAGCAGGCGCTATCCCTGTCAACAAAGCGCCATTAAGTTTTTCCCTAAGTGTTGTAAAAAGACCCGCCATGATAGTGTGTGTGTGTTTGTGACGGGGCGAATATCCGCATCCGCGCCTTTTTTTTGAATATCCTCATCTGCATCCCGGATGTTGACATTGTAACATCCGCAATCGAATCCGTATCCACGGATGTCAAAACTGTAAAATCCACTCAAAGATGTCCAAAAAATGACATCCGTCCCATCACTAATTTGGTCATTCACTTTTCGTATTGTACCTAACTACTCGAGAAAATTTCACGAGAATCCGCTCATAACTTTTTAAATTATTTTCTAACAAACATGATATCAAACACAGAGACAAAGAAACGAACAAACAAGTCGCAAAAATTTGGTCATTCACTTTTTGTATTATACCTAACTACCCGAGTAAACTTCATTAGAATCCGTTCATAGCTTTTTGACGTATGGTGCTCAGATAAACGAGGCAGGCAAGGAAACAAACGGTTGAACGGATCTTTACCAAAAGTTGATTATCTGTTACTGCTGACATATTAAACAATCCCTGCAAATTTTGTAAAAATGCCTCCTCAACATTTTGAATAATTTCGGTGACAAACAAATAGACAAACAAGACAAATGCATAACCTCATTGGCGGAGGTAATAATGATGATAATAATAGTAATTTAGTGTTCCTATATTAACTTTCCGTGGCATTTTATTCAGCATCCTTTTAGAGTCATATACCCTAATGAGGTGAAGCGCAACGTCTACAACAAATACCGCTTGCTCCTAGATTGGATATTATGTCGTCGACTGAGCCCTAAAAATTTTTTCACCAATGGAACCCCCAAAAATTTTATCACCAACGGAACTCCAAAACATTTTGTCACTTATAGAGCCCCGAAATATTTATCGCTTACAGGGCCTCAAAATGTTAGTCGCTGGCAGAGGCTCGCAAAATTTTGTAGGTACAAAGCCCCAAAGCCTCTCGATCAAGTTACTTTGTCACTGTATGTGGCAATCGTTTCACTGTAGTCATTTATTTGAATACGAGCCTGTGTTGCTCAACTAGCCTTACTTAATCCAACCTAACAGTTTGCTTTCTCTTTCGATAGTAAAACAGAAATTTACACCAATTCACCTGGTGTTACGTGGGGGCTTCAATACCTTTTTAGCCCTTATACGTGTTTCTCTCATGTTTTTCGAGAACGCAGGTCTTTCAGAAGATTCAGGAAAGCTTGCCTGAAGCATATAGTAGAGAATGGTGGTGGATGCTACCTGTAAAAGAATGTTCTAGATTAGGGAAGTTTTCCGGGAGCATGTAGTGGAGGATATTGGGGGATGACCTTCAAATTAAAAGTCCTGGATTATGGAAACTTTTCCAGGAGCATGTGCTTGAGGATGGTGGCGAATGCTACCCGCATGTCGGAAAGTGAAGAGGCTAGTCACCCCCTCAGGGGGCATAGGATGGGCTATAGCGTTAGGTTAGTTTAGGTTCGTCCATCCTATGCTTTGGGGCCAGGCAACCCCAGGGGGCCCGTGTAAGTTACCTCAGCCATTAGCTAGGCCTTCGGGACGTCTCTCTTTCGTGCCCACATTGCTTTCATCCCGATTTCATACTCCTACTTGCTCATGCTTTATTCTGATCTTCCTCTTCTTTTCTGACTTGCTGTTAACATGCGCTTTGATTCTATCTGGGAACACCTTCGTGTATGGGTTCCCCGTTTTTCTTGGCATATATATGTAAATTGCTCTTTTCTCTGTGACATCGTTCTGCTCGGAAACGGAGGCTAAAACTTCCTAACTATAACTAACTAGCTAAGACACAAGTTAGGACTACTTCACGTTGTTGTTGTTGTTCGTTGCCATCTTAAGGGTCCACCAATGCCAAGTTGAGGAGGAGGCTACGTAGGAAGCCTGAGCAAAGGGGGAGAAAGTTGCAGAGAGGAAGAGAAGCGAGGAAACGCGCAGCTCCAAGCGAGCCTAACCAAAGACTACCCACCCAAAGATCAGTGGGGTGTCTAAAACACGAGCAATGGTGACGGACAAACTGTTCGTCCAGTCCGCAGAGTTGACAGGAAGGATCATCGATCTGTCCCATTCGGAACTTATAATCCGCTGAGACTGAACAGTGGCCAGAGCAAAGCTTTGTGAGGATAGACGCAGTTGCAACAGCTGAGGTGTTTAATGAACTCAGGGCAGTACGGTAGTGCTCGAGAGAGAGAATCCCATCTGCAAGAAAGGGAGCAATGTCTGTGAAGATTTATTTGGTGAGCTCAGTGAATCCGAAGTTCACTTTCAGAAAATACTTGTGTCAGGTTGAATGTTTGCAACAAACCCTTGAATTTTCAGAAGTGTGTAGTCACAATTACGTCACGCCACTGTTGAAGCGAGAAATCTTTGGTACTTCTACAGTGGAGTGACGTAGTTTTGACGTCACAATTCTGAAGATATCAAAGGCGTAGCGCATACACTCAGATCAGACATAGCTAACTACTATAGTAAGTGAACTGTGGTGAAACTCTCCCAGTTGACCTTGTTATAATTATTGATGAACGTTTTCCGGGGTATAGGAGGACGTGAAAGGTCGTCGAGAGATTGTAATAGGTAAGTGGTCTGAGTTTAGTATGAAGCGAGTTGACCAAGTGTCCGAGGCAACCAGATGAGCCGAGGTAATTGATAAATCGGGAGAAGACGGACCTCCCTCTGTGGGCAGCCGCGTAGGGATATCTTCATTTAGAAAGCGTAAGAAAGAGGAGCATCGCTCGGATGCGCTATACCAGCCGGGGTGATGGGCGTTCATGTCGACAAGGACAATATCAACCTCAAAGCAAAAATGAAGGAAAAGTCGGTCCTGTAATTTGGGGGCATAATGTAGATGGAGGGTTGTAAATGTTAATGACAATGAGGGATTTGTCCAGGTGGAGTCTAAAACCCTGATCTTCCGCGGTGACATCACCGGGGACAAAATGGAAGACCAACAGTACCCGACCTCCCCCGCGCCCTCCGCGGGGGAGATGTTCCCTAATTAGATTGTAATTGTGTAAGGAAGGCGAGGCCACTTCGTGACAACCCCGGCAAGGTCCCATGCTTGGCTCCTTCTGTACAAGTTTAGCCTTAACTTCCACAGTAAAATCAGTAAATTCGCAAATGACACTAAACGACGCCATCCGACAAGTAATAGAACAGAGAATTATTTTCGAGTGCTTAAGCGTGCCCGCGAAAAAGTCATTTGCCAAAATAAGTCATGAAAATGTTGAGATTGAAAGCGTGCTGGAACATTATGTGCTTCTCAGAATTTGGGGAAAAATTAATATTTATATACTTCATAGAGAAGCGTATAGGCAACGTGGTTGTCGCATTAGCTTTGAATGTAACTCTCAAAGACTTATCAACTGCTTTGGAACTGGTGAAGCTGCCCTACATGTTGACACAGCTTGTCGCATCGTGGCGCTTTCAGTGGCTGCCAATTGATATATCCCCAGTGGCATCCACGATTAATTATTCATAAATGTTTTACTTTCTAAAATGTATCAAAGCTGAGCCATGTATTAATATAACTTGATGAAATCTAAGGCAGTCTCTTTTATCTAGCTCTCCATATCTAACTTCACGCTTCGCGTTAATCCTAACGCAATGGGTCTAAACTAAAACGTTTCGTACTATCTACCAAATGTTCCTCATCTAATCGTGCCCACTTTGCTTCCTTCCGATTTCATACTCCTTCTGATACTACTTTCGTCTCTTTGCCTTCTTTCTCAACTTACTATTCCCATACGCGTTGATCCTGTGTGGGAACACCTTCTTGCATGGGTTCCCCATGACTATCGACTTACTATATGTCCCTTCTTTATCCTCTCTTAGAAAAGGTTAGTACTCATTTAGGGAGACTTGAACAATCTTATACTACTACCACTCCTCATCTAATCTAACGTACCACTTCTAAACTACCCAGGCAACATGAAAATGTTCCTGGAATGTTCCCCGGATATCATCAACCTTCCCTCTGTGTTGCTTATTCGGTTATCATGTACCGGGAACGTTACAAGGAGATTCGGAAATCACTATGT
>LQNS02278124.1:7784557-7796335 GCA_001587735.2 Parhyale hawaiensis | reverse complement strand
TACCAGTGACATTCTGGTACCAGAGCTGCCATCATTATCTAGATTATTACCAGTGACACTCTGGTACCAGAGCTGCCATCATTATCTAGATTATTACCAGTGACATTCTGGTACCAGAGCTGCCATCATTATCTAGATTATTACCAGTGATACTCTGGTACCAGAGCTGCCATCATTATCTAGATTATTACCAGTGACACTCTGGTACCAGAGCTGCCATCATTATCTAGATTATTACCAGTGACATTCTGATACCAGAGCTGCCATCATTATCAAGATTATTACCAGTGACATTCTGGTACCAGAGCTGCCATCATTATCTAGATTACCAGTGACACTCTGGTTCCTGAGGTGCCATCATTATCTAGAGCATCACATCAGTTGTTGAATTTAGGATGTCACAGTAATGCAAAGTCGGGTTCATACCTATGTTAACCACTGAATGTTTTAACCACCACTCAATATTTGGATTCCATGAATTTCTTCATGACCGCTCTTTGAACATTTTCATCTGTTTGGTCATGATTGAAAATCTTCTCCTTACCTTTTAGACTCTTACCTTCTCCATCAAGCAGGCTATCAGCTTTTTATTATTGAGCCATCTGAATTTATCCTTCTTCGTCGACATGAACTTTTTCAAGTCCTCTGGAATGGAGTTTTGACACATTTCCTCAAGCAGTTTCCGCCTCTTGGCAAACACCACCTGCAACAGTCAATATGAAAGTGTAATAGAATATTTGATAATTATACCATAGCTCTATGTAACACACTATATAACACATGCTAACGGATATACAGTTTACCCATACCTATCACCCATAAATATTGTCAGATGTTCACAACTAAAATTTAAAAAGACAAAGAATAATTGGTTTCAGCTGAAACTTTTTGAATTTATTCAACAATCGAAGAAAACGAAGAAAACGATGAGAATAATTTTGTTCAAAATGCTTTTTTTGTCTACAAAAAAACAATTATGTGGGTAATCATCAATTGCTTTTCGTGCGTCAATTAGAAGTTTAGCCACGGAAGGGGTTCCGAGAACCCTTCTGGCTGTAGATTTGAAGGGTTTAAAAAATTCACAATAATAGGATGCATGTGTTGAGTGGCTGTGTTCGATAATTGTACTGCTAAAATCCAACACTGAACGCATGTACTGATTTGCTGTTACATGATCGAAGTTATTTCAAGTTTTTGAATGGTACCTAGTAGATCTAAAATACATCTTTAAAAAAACAGAAAAATGTGTTACAAATAGCTGATTCACACGTAAGTAATTTAAACTTGCTGTGACAGCACGCCAACAATAGAGGTACTTCAAACACAGCTTGCGCACCACGCAGCATATCGCAATCCAAAGAAGTACCCTTTATGTTGGAAAACCCAAGTTTAACGGGGTAGTGTTCCCACACAGCAAGTCGAAAAGGGGAAAAATGCTAGGCTACGATAATTACTAAAATGGGAGGAAGGAATACCCCCAGAAAGACTATTTGCTATGCTCAACTGAAACTGTCCTAATATTAGTATTATTGCACTGAACAGCTCAAGCCTCCGCCTCCATAACAATGGCGATCCAACAGAGGGGGAAGCTAGGGACACACACAGTATGATGACGGAAGTGGGGACCCATGCACGAAGATGCTCCCACACAGCACCAACGCGCACGGGAACAGCAACTCGGGAAAGAAGAGAAGGACGGAATAAAACATGAGCAAGAAGAGGCACGAAATGGAAGGCAGGAAAGCGTCCACGAAAGCCAGACGTCCCGAAGGCCTAGCTAATTGCTAAGGTAACCCACACGAGCCCCCTGAGGTCGCTGCGCAGCATTACGTACTGCACGCACTTGTTTCCCTAGGGCGCAATCACTTTGAAAGAAATGATGTAATGTTCACTACAGTTCAAGCCCAGTTGCCATACAGCGGAGGCTGCGGTCCAAAGTGAGGTAGATAGAAGGAATAATAAAGTGGCGAAAGGAGCGCGGAACAATCGTACGTAGGACCGAGGGAGACGGAATGAGCTAACTACAGAAAGAAAAAAAAACGAGAAACACCTCGTTCGAAAGATTATGACAAGTCTGACTAAGCCAGTTGAAGACGTAGTAACTTAACAACCTCATTGGCTAAAACCGTAAACTAAGCCGGTTCTACGCAAAGAACATTTGTAAATACGGTATTTCAGGCAAAGGGTGTCACTATTTCCATCCGAAAAGATGCACAAGGTTCATGAAATATGGCACCTTGGCTGCGAATCCCGAAAAATAGGTTGTTTGTTTCATCAAATTGTTTACCGGAACTCCTTCCGAAAATAAGACTGCCTGGATCCTTCATGTGGCGAAATTCACTTGGGTAGTACCATACGTACTACTAGCTCTGAACCCCATTCGTGGCATCAACGAAACCACGAGCGAAATGCTGGAATACCGTGGCATACACAGAGTCATTCTCACTCGCAAGCCAACAGGCAGAGAGAAAAAAAGGTTCTCAGAGCGCGAGAAAACACCGTATAGGAATGATAACAACCCTGGTATTAGCGTACAGAACCAAGCTGACACGAGGGCGTCCTTCCAAGATATGAAACAAAACATTCAGAAGATAGAAAATTTTTTAGAGACAATGCATCAAAAGATGCTGTCAATGGAAACTTACCTGGGAAAAGGACAGAAAGGAATTCAACAGCCGACTTGGCAACCACCTCATCAGGGAAATCCCGCACGAAAGTGGATAAGAGGTTAAATAAACTGCCACAACAACCATCGAAACAATAGAACTTCAGAGTAGCCAAACAATAAACAAATTTTATGTGGTTAATATTCAAGGCCGATACACAAAAAACTACAGAAGGCAACTAATACTTAGAGATATTGCTGGTGAAGCAAATTCACTCTTCCTTGCAATTACTGAAACACACCTAAATGAGAGTATTTGTGATGCTGAGGTCAAGATGGAAAACTATACGTTGCACAGGTGTGACCGTGCAAACCGTAAATGCGGCGGAGTAGCGTTGTCTGTGAAAGAACAGCTTGGCTCACACGTTGTACAGAAATTCTCAAATAGCATGTGTGAAATTCTAATAGTTAAAAATAGAAAAAATTAAACTGGTTTGTGTGGTGTGCTATTGACCGCCAAAATGTGCTGCCTCCTATACTAAGCAGATATATGCTCACACGCTAAAACACAAGCATCTGGCTGTCACGGGTACTAAAGGAATACAAGTGTTGCTGGAGTTGCCAACGACGCTGCCCGACAACTCCTAAAGTGGAATAGTTTTTCGTTGACGAGATTCAAGAAGTGCGGATGGCACATACAGCCACTGCAGCAAGAAAAAAAAAGCTTCTGGTCGGTAGTCGAAACGTCTGTGAATTAGAGCAACCCATGGTGTTCAATGCTGACCACAGTTTGTAAAATACAAGGTTCTAGTCTGGGCTCACACACGGCCATTCATCAACCTTATTGAAGTCAGCAACGTTCTCAGAGAGCTGCCGCTAAGCGACTTTTTACTTTGTGTGCTGAGGCAGAATCCAGCTAAAAGCTCTATCCTTTTTCGTTGAACAAAGAACTGGGCAAACGCTTGACATTATCTTCAAGAACGTCTTTGTGCCTCCGATCTGTGGTTTTAGCCTCTTTTTCGCAAAAATGAAGCTCCGTGACCCCATGATAGACACACCCCATCAAGCCTTCACTTTGGTGGGATGGTGGCCTCTTTGAACTCTGTGATTGACATCAGAAGCTTCTTTGGCCCTTTGAGCAAATACCATATCATTTTGCCGGTTGAAGCTCTCTTCTTGTGTGAAAATTTTCGCATCCATGAAAAGGATTTTTCTGTCGGATCCTCTTGCATGCTTGGTCAACTGTTTGGTTCTTCCCGATCTGATTCTGCTAAGCTCGGAGTTAGAAGATGGCCTTCGATCTTCGAAAAGTTCGCATTTTAGGTCGCCTCTGCTTAACCAGGTGATCGTGGTGATACTTCCATCTTCCTAGCCATGGTTTTCTGCTCCTTTAGCGGATTTCTTTTGACTCTGGCTCTAATTGTGTTATCCTTCTTGGGAGTCCTCACAGTCTGAGAACTAGAGCCTGGCGCAATGGCCATCGCCGACTATACGATGGCGATGGTATGAAGACCATCGCCATCGGATGAACTACGATTTTACGATAGAACATCGCAAAAATCCATCGGCGATAGCGATGGTCCGATGGTGGCGATGGTGTTATGAGGAAGCACTGATCCGATGAAAGGGCTGAACATCCCATTGGCGATGGCATACGATGGACATCGTCATCAATTGTACTTACGAGAAGTACAACCGTAGAAGAACGCGACTACTACAGTTTCAAGAACAAAAACGTTCTACCAATAGAGAGATGACGCGTCTATGCGACACAGTGTCAAGAAAGACTTGAAGCAGGAAGGATACTGAAGGGAATAAGAGAAGCTGATAAGCGTGAGCGGGAAAATGAGGAAAGGGCAAATCAGAGAAGACAGGACGTAAGGATGAGAGCACGACCAAGGAGCTTCTAATTTGATGAGCAAGCCTAAGCACTCTCTGGGCGAGTAAACACTTGGCTTTGTCACGTGATCGAAGCTGGCGTTTAGAGACCATGAAATGGCTGAAGTGGCAGTGGTCAGCACATAAAATTAAGAAATATACAGGCAGGCAGTTCTTCAATATTTTTGCAAAGACAATCGTGTCTGAAGATTTATATCCCAGTGCTCATCCTGTTACTTTCATCATCAGATGGTATACAGGATACAAGTTTCCTTTACATACTTCCATCCACTCGGAATTTCGTCGATGGCTAATGGCTATAAAAATTTGAGCTCAGGACTCTTTCCTATACAGGCTGCGTGAGGCCATGCCGCTCTGCGATTAGATAAGCCACTCAGCCAGTTGAAACGGAAAGTTTACTCGAATCGCTCCCGTAGGGTAAATAGGGTGCGCTCCTCTCTATTGGAACCTGCTTGAGCACCACAAAGGATCAATGAAGAAAATAAAAAAGCAAGTCAGAGAAGAGAAACTTTCGCATCGGCCTATATTAAGCAAACAAATCAATTATTGCGTGATTTTTTTTCACGCACTGGTCCACTAGTAGCTTATATAAAAAGTAAAACATTACTTGACCGTAGACTTTCCAGAGGCCTCACCTTTTTTATAGTAAATTGTTACTGCCGCATATATGATACGGCAGAGGCACGGGATATTTATTGTAATGTTTTATACCGATACAAGAGAGAAAATTGTTGTTGAATAATTGAATGTGAATTTAAATCTACTCTCTGCTCTGAAAACTTTTTTGTCATTTTCTTGCATTAAAATTCTAACGCTCCGAGCGAATGAAGGCCTTGATGCTGGAAGAGAGTAAAATGTAGTGTCCTTCCTCCTGTTTAAAATTAAAATTTAAATTTGCCAAGGAAGTAAGTGGCTGGTACTTTATTTACCGTTAATTATATCACCATCATGGGCTTGATTTGTGACAATTACCTCCGCCAAGAAGGTTATGTTTTCGTTGAGATTTCATATTTGTCGGTCTGTCAGCAAGATAACTCAAAAAGTTTATTACGGGTCTTTACGAGATTTCCGGGGCTTAATAGGGATGGTAGGTGGTAGAAGAATAATTTTTGGTGAAGACCCGTTTAACCACTTGTTTGTCTGCCTTTGTTTCCTCGTTGCCATAACTTGGAAAGCCTCTGACCAATTTTTGTAAAATTTGCATTGATTGTTAGGGTTTTTTTTTGGATAAAAAGACTAATTTTTTGTATAAATCTGTTTGTCCGTTTGTTTGTTTGTTTCTGTTTGTTTTGTTTGTCAGTAACATAACTCAAAACGTTATCAACGGATCATCATGAAATTTGCGTGAATTTGTGAACATGTCGAAAGACACAAATGGCCAAATTTGTATACTAATGTTGGTTAAGATTATTACTCAAAAATAATTGACGGATATTCATGAAACTTGCAGGAACTAGAAATGTTTGAGGGCACAAATGACCGAAATTTTGGTGTTGATCGGTGCTTCCGCTTCTGTGTTTGACTCAAGTTTGTCAAAATATTGCTCAAAACAAAAGTTAAAAACAATTGTTTAAGAAAATTTAGAATCTGTTATGTAAATACATTACGATAGGAGAGGATTAAATTTTTGTGATGATTGGTTTGTTCGTTTGTTTGTGTATTTGTTTGTCTCTATGTTTGTCAGTAACATAGCTCAAAAAGTTATCGATGGATCTTCATGTTATTTGAAGGAAGCACACCTACGGGCACGAGCTAAAAGAACTGCTAGTGTCATTTTTTTCTGCGTCATTTATTGACGGCGGATTATACATAGACCGCGCCCCCCCCCCCCCTCCGGTGAGACGAGCGACGTGCAACGCGACAAATTTGTTGCACGACAAAATGCAACGGAGGGTACAGCAGTCTGCTGCCCCCACCGCCGCAACTGCGATGCCTCGCAACACCCGTGCATTGCTGCAACACGACTTCCGGAAAAATCGCATCGCGTCGCTTGTTATTCCTGTGGGGCCCCGGCCTTTGTTATCAACGACGGCGGATTATGATTAGCTATCATTATAATCATTACCTCTCGGTCCGCCGGTGCAGCCTCGCCGTGACTGTAGCCGCTCATATTCTTGACGTCGTCGTCTTCTTGGACTTGCAGCAGTTTTTTCTTGTCCTTGACAGGAAGTGTTGGAGCCAATGACGGCAGTTCACCGCCGCTGCCGAGTGGAGAATTGACCCAAAAACACGTCTGAAAACAGCGTGAAATTACTTTTAAAATAGGAAGAGCCAGCTCTGAACGTTCGATTCTAATTTGAAAATAGGGCAAAATAAACAGTATTAACTAAAATGGGGACTCTAATTTGGGAACAATTCACTATATGTTATTAAACCTCGTGAAAATGGGCGACATTACTCTAATTAGAAAGAGCTCTTGGTGACAGATGCGCCCAAATGTACTTCCGTTGATTTACGCTATATCTGCTCCCGGAGGACCCTCTGGGCCACCTTAGCTATGTTTACAGCCACATGTATGAAATGCCATTATAGGCTTGCTACCTCCACGGAATTTTTAAAGGAAGAAGTGAACTATTTTTGTTTTTATATGTATTTATAAATCAGTTAGAGAGGTAATAATGTTTTCGTTGAAGATTGAAGTATGTATATTTCTATCTATATATACCTATATATTTGTCTGTCCACCCTATAAGTGGTCGAAGGAGTTGAGCAACCTTCATAATTTTTTTGTAGGGAGTTTGGTGGGTTGCCCTAGATGTGACTCGTGTCGAAAAACTAAACTGGGCCTAGCTGGCGGTAAAAAGTGACAGCGTTAAATTTTCTCCACCGCCGCGAATTTGCCTCCACCGCGGTAGATCGTCTGGAGAACGAGGCGTTCTGTTTTCTTCCTAAGTTATTATTGAAGAGCTAATCCATGGAAAGAATATGGCTGTGCCCTAGCCTTTTACATCAAAAATGACTTCGTTGAACTTGGCCCCTACCGAGGGTGATGGTCTTACGCCACGTGGCGTTCTAGTTCCTTCTATAGGCGCAGTTTATCGACTCTGTTTATCCAGATATTTTCAGTAAATTTCCGTTGTTTGTCGACAAGAGCTGTTCTTGGAAGTGATAATAATCGTCGTTCAAGTTCTCACGATAGTTCAGACCTAATGTGTGGATTCGTCACTATTATTCACTACCGTTTCCTTTTCTCGCTATTAGTTGTTTCCCTTTATTAAATTCTAACGAGGTTTCCCTCACCGCTGGCAAACTTCACTAACTGGTCTATACGTAAATGAAGCATTACGATTCTGTACAGCTCCTGCTTGGCGGCCGATGTCGTTTGAGCCCGTGTTCGTGGCGGCTCGTACTCCCCTCCTGTAAGCCTGCCGCCGCCTGATGCGTTGGTTTTGTCATCCATGATTAACTCGACCTTTCGGTCTTCTAGCTTATAAAAGCCCTAAATTGGTCCGTGAAGTTGTGGCTGCGGGTTTAACTACTAATTGGAGGCCGCCGCAACTGTTGAGTAGAGCAGCATTTCGCAATAATATTTCGCTGTTCTATTATCATCTGCTATTTATTATTTTAGTCGTTATCGTTAGTGAAAAGAGAGAACCAAACTTTTAATTGTTCGCGTTGCTCCGTAAAGCTATATATTGAACCTAGCCAACGATATATTGTCTTTTTAAAAATAGTCAGCCACGCCTTGCCGTGCGCTTGGCATTGTTGAACAAAAAAGTTGTTCCAACATTTTCCCTTTTGTGTCCCTTGCCTGCTTAGATTTGGTGCGCAAGACAAAGTTCCACACTAGTCTAGCTATTGATATGCCTGTGCCGTATTACGCAAGGTTGGCAAAAACCTTGATTTATTGGTTTAAACCAAAAGCCATGGTTTCTTTGGGTAAAACAAAAATAGCATGTTTTTGTTTATTTGTTTTTAATCTTTTCCGAGTGTTTTAGAAATTTTATCCAACATTTAATGGGTTTTCGGCTGTGTAGACACATGTAGCTAGCTAATCATCAACAATCTTAGTCGCTTGATTTCAACTTCCTAATATAAAAGAATGATTTTAAGCTAGAGGGTTACGAACAAGCAGTTAGCAGAGTACCTGATTTGCTATGGCTACATCTCATATGCAAACTGCAAAAATGCTATGATATAAACTGCAGTATAAAATCCTTTGAAAAGCTTGAAAACACTTCAAATTACAAATACAACTTGATAGCAATAGCGAGTTTTTAGCTAACTGATAACAAAAGAAAGTGAAACAACTATAAAATCCACCTGAAAAAGGTAGAAACACTCCAATATACAAAGACGTTTTGATAAAAATAGCAACTTACTAGCTAATTAAGAGTAGCGCAATGAACTGAAGAAAGTGAAATAGCTATTTGCCAAAATGCTTCTCATGAGCTGTCTTATGGCAGCTATATAACTACTTGTTCTAATTTTCAGTTGCTTCTAGCTTACCAGAATATCATTAGGCAGGAATCTCTAAAATGAAATTATACAAAATTTAGTATGTTTTTTTTTTTTAAACATAAGTTATAGTTAACCCCAATAGTCCTAACACTCAAAACGAATTCCTGAAAAACAAACACATTAACTCATCCTTTCAGTTGTGTGACCAAAATCTGATACTTTCTCGAAGTAAAACTGTTTAGTTTGCAATGTTGATGAATAAAAACAAACAAAAGTTGAATAAAAACCAAAAATGTTGAACAAAAACCAAAAAAGTTGAATAAAAACAAAAATTTTTTTTTTTTTGTTGGTTTAAACCATTGTTTTGTATTTGGTTTAAACCAGCCAGCCCAGGTATTACATACTACGCAAGCGCTTAATCTTCAAGGATGTATCATTGGGCATACGGTACAAGCTGCAGCTTAACCCTTTTTCACAAAGATGAACTTCCGTGACCCCATGATAAGACATCCCACCAAAACCATCACTTTGGCGAGATGATGGCCTCTTTGAACCCTGTGAATGACTTCAAAAGTTTCTTTAGCACTGTGAGCAAATGAGCAAATACCATATAATTTCGACCGTGGAAGCTTTCTTTTACAGCCACGACAGTTTGGATCTCTTTGGATCTAATTCCCCTAGAAACGAAGTTAACAGGAGGCCTGTAGATTTTCGGAAAGCTAGCATCTTTGCATTATCTATGATTAAGCTGGAAATTGATCTTTTTGATATTTCCATCTCGTCAGCCATCATCTTCTGCTTCCTTAGCGAAATATTTCTGATTCTGCAAGGCACCTACTGCTTTAATCGTCTTGGGAGACCTTATATTGCGCGAAGAACTGACCGAGGCATGTCATCGATAGTCTTATGTTCCTCAAACCCTTCATAGTTCGGTTGTAGTGGTGCAATTCTTGCCCTTGTTATTTTCTGGACCGAGGTCCGCCGTTGTGAGCTCAGGTAACATTTATGTGGCAACATATCTGTTGCCAGCTGACTA
The DNA here is from genome assembly GCA_001587735.2 of Parhyale hawaiensis. NCBI lineage: Eukaryota > Metazoa > Arthropoda > Malacostraca > Amphipoda > Hyalidae > Parhyale > Parhyale hawaiensis. The sequence continues at coordinate 7,786,394 of LQNS02278124.1, read as the reverse complement.
GCTAGGTGCCACTACGGTTACTGTTGTTTTTGAAGTGGTTTCGTTCCATGAAATAACAGAGGCTGGTAGTTATTTTTTTCAATATATTTTTTCTATCAATATATTGCGTACGATTCATGCATATATCTATTTGGTTTTCCTCAGGTTAACTGGCTTTCTAAATCAATTGTTTACAGATGAATACCCGTCTGTAGGCCTTACGCCTTATTTACACTCTTAGCTCATGATTCGCTTGTTGGCGGTGCTGTTTCAGGCTATTTTAAACGTTGCTTCTACCGTGAGTATGAAATAATTCGTTGCTGCCATAGTATCAAGTAGGCCAAATGCTATCACCCTAATATAATAAAACGCTTTATGATTTTGTTTATTTACTTATTCATTTACTTCGTGTCCGCTCTTAAAAAAACAGATAGACGGAAAATGGGACAGGTTGAGGCGGAAAATAAACCAGGTTGCAGTTTTGTCAGAGATCGATGTCCGGGTTGCAGAAGATGGCGAAAGTTTATCCTTTTCCCTCTATCTAAATGCACTTCTTGCTTGAAATAATTCTTGAAATCGGAACAATATACATACAGCTTCTGGAGTCCGATCATATAACTTTTTTCTCTCTGGTCACAACGTATAAATTTAGCAGACGATCAACGGATCACTCACGACGGACAAAAGAGAATTATTTCATGGGCAGTAGACAACTATTTCTTCTGAGAGTTTTTTACTTGAGATCTTACTACGGAAGACGATCGTGTAATTTAGAAAAAGGATAGAGAACGTAAAAGAAGAACGAGACTACTTCTGTCTCGAGAAGAAAGAGAGATGAAGCGCCTATGCGGCACAGTGACAAGAAAGACTTGAAGCAAAAAGATTACGGAAGAGAATAAGAGTTGCTGATAAGCGTGAGCGGAATAATGGGGGAACGGCAAGTCAGAGAAGAGAGCAGACATATCGATTAGCTACTGCGTGAATTTTTTCACGCACGGGTCCACTAGTAAGAAAATAATTACGTACCGTTACTGGCGCGGTGACAGGTTTTGTAGTTGTTGCTGCATGAAAGAAGGAACTTACCGTTATTGCTGTCGCAGCAAGTAAACCCAGCAATAGGTACAGTAAACATGACTTCATTATTAATTGAAAACTGTCTAGAAAGAAAATTCTCTGAAAATCATCTGGAATTTTTTTTTTCTCAGAGAGTAAACTGAATATTTTCTAAATCAAGATATTTTCCACAAGAAAACTATTCAGAAAAGAAAAACCTTTTAAGAAAATGGGTTTCAAGAAAACTAATAGTGAATTTTTCGATAAAAATTTCTAGACCTTGTTTACGAGAGTTTTGAAAGAAGTTTTTTGGTGAATACCGCGTCTTCATAAAAATTAGTCCGATTCCTTAGAAACTTGAGAAAGTTCATACTTTTTTAAATAGAGTTTGCAGCCCTCAGGGGTACACTAGCGGGCAAAATAAGAGAACGATTTTCATTATTTGAAAATAAAGTTTAACCATGTAGAGTAGGTTAATGAATCTTTTGATGGGGCCTTAAGGAATGTATTTAGCATATTTCTACAAAATATCAGGACGAAAATGACTATATTTAATACATTAGAGCAATCTAACAAACAACTAGAGCACTCTGAGAGCGAATACCTCCGCCAAGGGAGCCAACGGAAGCAAAAATTCAAATTGGCTCTGAAACCATAACTTTCTTTACATAAACTCCAAAATCTAACCATTTGTGCCTTTTTATATTAATAACAGCTTGTTCAATTTTTTTGAAGATCCGTTCATAACTTTTTGAGTTATACTGTTAACAAACGTTATAACAAATATGAGTCAAACATACAAACG
>LQNS02278124.1:7760132-7783259 GCA_001587735.2 Parhyale hawaiensis | reverse complement strand
GCCTGCAGATACCGGTGATTCCAGCTGTTTCTTTTCATCATAGAGCTTCAAAGCACGAGAAACAACGCTCTTGGATCGGTTTACCTCTCTTGATATGGCCGAAAGAGTCATTCCATTGAGCTTAACAATTTCTTCCCGCAGCTCAGGAGTAACTTTCACGTGAGGTGCCATGTTTCTTGAATGGTGTAATCGTAAGAGTGGCAGTTCTATAAGTCATGTACACGAAATTGAATGTTGCCAGATGACGGGGTAAATGTGAGAATGTTTTAGAGACGATCGTTCTCTTATTTTGCACTGTTCATTTTTTTTTTGTTAGATTGTTCTAATGTATTCAATATAGTTATATTTGTCCTGATATTTTGTAGAAATATGTTAAATACATTCCTTAGGGCCCCATCAAAAGATTCATTAACTTACTCTACATGGTTAACCTCTATTTAAAAAAAAATGAGAATCGTTCTCTTATTTTGCCCGCTAGTGTATATTCTTGCGCGCCATATCTCTGCCACAATTTATTGGGGCCTCGCGAACCCAAGGGTCCCAAGTGCCTTCTCCGCGGGGGATGTTGCAGCTGGCCGCAGCTCCTGCTGAGTAGGTATAGTCAGATGGGGGAAGACACGACCGTGGCCATCGTGGGGTAAGAAACTACTGCGCCCAAAAAATTCATTACTTGCAGTACAGGGTGGAAACAAATGCTGAAATGACTGGAAATAAATGCTCTAACAGATGCTGTCTTCAAATTTTATTCAGCGCTTTTTGAATGCTTGTAATGGTGCGGTAGTTTTTTACCCCACGATGGCCGCGGTCGTGTCTTACCCCATCTGGCTATACCTCCTCAGCAGGAGCTGCGGCCAGCTGCAACATCCCCTGTGGAGGATACACCATCGCAAAATACTTCATTTACCGCGACTGCCTAGTTAGTAGTTCATTTACAGCATGGATAGCACCTCTGGCCTTAGCGACTTTACTACATAGGTCATGGATATGGTTCGAGTAGGTCAGCTTTGAACCTATGTGAGTGCCCATATATCTGATAGACTTAACCCATTGCAACACGCGGCCAGTAAAAAAGTAAATCGGGTAAAATCGGTAAAGCCGTGGGGTAAACAACAATAATTTCGTCTTATTCACATTAGGCGTCAGTCTCTTCTTGATATCCGTTAAGCTTGCATTACAATATTGAGATGAGGTCTCTGAGAGAAATATTTCAGAAAGTGTTAAAAAAAGCTTCCTAAAAATTGATGGTGGTTCAAAATTTTCTCGGCGTCTTTTGCTGCGTCTCTGTTCCTGTCACTGAAGTTCTTCCCCCTCCGCTTTTTCTACCTCCGCCAAAATGGTTTTATTTTAGTCGGGTTTGTTTGTCTGTGTCTGTCTGTGTGTGTGTCTCTCTCTGTCTGTGTCTGTCAGTGTATGTGTCTGTCTGTGTCTGACTGTGTCTAACTATCTGTGTCTGTCTGTGTCTGTCAGTCTGTGTGTCTGTCTGTATCTGTCTGTGTCTGACTGTGTCTGACTGTGTCTGTCTGTGTCTGTCTGTGTCTGTCTGTGTGTGTGTCTCTCTGTCTGTGTCTGTCAGTCTGTGTCTGACTGTGTCTGTCTGCGTCTGTATTTGCGTCTGTCTACGTCTGCGTCTGTGTCTGCGTCTGTGTTTGCGTCTGTGTCTGCGTCTGTGTCTGCGCCTGTGTCTGCGTCTGTGTCTTCGTCTGTGTCTGCGTCTGTGTCTGCGTCTGTGTCTGCTTCTGTGTCTGCGTCTATGTCTGCTTCTGTGTCTGCGTCTATGTCTGCGTCTGTGTCTGCGTCTGTGTCTGCGTCTATGTCTGCGTCTGTGTCTGCGTCTATGTCTGCTTCTGTGTCTGCGTCTGTGTCTGCGTCTGTGTCTGTTTCTCATCAAGATAACTCAAAAAGTTATGACCCGATTTTTATCAAATTAACATGAGTTGTTAAGTGTATTATGAAGAGTAAATGACCAATTTTTGCAACGATCCGTCTTTTCGTTAGTTTGTCATTGTTCTTAATTTTGAGCTTGTTAGCACAATAACTTGAAAAAATAATGAATGGATCTTTATGAAATTTGTAGGAGTTGTTAGTAATGTTTGTTTGCACATTGGTTTGTTCGTGTGTATGTTTGAATCATGTTTGCCATAATGCTTGTTAGCAGCATAACTCAAAAAGTTATGAACGGATGTTTAAAAAATTGCTGAAGCTGTTAACACTATTTAGGGGCCCAAATGATTACATTTTGTGTTGATACAAAGAAAATCATAAGTCTCAGAACCAATTTTAATTTTTCGAAACCGACGCCTTGCTTGGCGGAGGTATGCGCTCTCATAGTACTGTACTCTAATTTGTATCTGTCAGTTTTACTTTCTATTTCCAGGTACTATCGGCACTGTCTTCTGTACGTTATGCAGATTTCCTTTACTGCACGTGTTTTTGCCATCGTGAAACATTTTATAATTTTCTACTAATAAATGTGTTAGGTATCTGGTGTGCCTTGCTACTTAGTATGGAAAACTAGGATGATGCTGAATACCATATAAATAACATATCAAAAAACAGCAACTCTGCAAAAACTAAATTTTAGGCTTGCTGTATAGAGGCAGTTCATTGATAACCGAAAACTAAATTTTAGGCCTTCTGTATACGGCAGTTCATTGATAACCAAAAGCTAAATTTTAGGCTTGCTGTATAGCGGCAGTTCATTGATAACCAAAAACTAAATTTTAGGTTTGCTGTATAGAGGCAGTTCATTGATAACCAAAAACTAAATTTTAGGTTTGCTGTATAGAGGCAGTTCATTGATAACCAAAAACTAAATTTTAGGCTTGCTGTATACGGCAGTTCATTGATAACCACTTCGATCAAATATGAAAAATATGAGCAGTTCTATTGTTTCTCCCAGCGTCAAGTGACACACCTACTGTATACAGAACCTACTGTACAGTATTATATCGATTGTTACTTGACCTACAAGTAAGAGACCGTTTTGGGACAGTGACCTCAGTCTACATGTGAAAGAAAATTAAGTTGGGGCGGAATAGGCAAGGTTTGGTTACAAAAGGCATAGCTTACTCAGATAAAGTTAGGTTTGATTTGATTAGGGTAGGCTAAGCGTGGTCAGGTTAGGTTACTTCAGGATGGTGAGGTTCGATTACATTACAGGAAGCAAAGGGCGTAACGGGAGGACTCAGGAGAAACTAGCACCAAAAAGTGACGTCGTCAACGGCGATTCTATGGCTAAGCCGCCTAGGAGTATTTTAACTAATTTAACCAGATAAATCGTCTTAAGTTGCAAAATTCATCTCTAGCGTATAAATAAAAAATGATAATATATACTAATTTAGCAATTATGCATAGAAAATTGCAGTGCATGCTGGTGGAAACTTTCACAGCACTAGCGCCGAATTTGTTCCTTTTCAGCGGCCTGATTTAACTTCTTTTTCTTGATTGAAGCCTTATTTACACTTCATATTCAGTTCACAGTGCTCTTCACAGAACATATTTATACCTTACCGACAAATAAAAGCGCCATTATAGCCAATTCTGTACGCGAGAGAAACAACACTAACAGTTAGCCATTGCTCGAACTTTCTGTACTTGGCGAAACATTTTACAGTATTTTGCAGCTCAGATTGCTGGCCAGTCATGAGATTGAATGAAATAAATTGGAAAAATACGGTGATATGTTCAAGAACACAACCTATGAAGGCGTGAGGTCCCACACTCAAATACTTCGACTGTCGATGTGATGTAAATTTGCTATGTGCGGTCCCAGCTAAGTTTTATTTTAGTCCTATTGAGTCCTCCCGTTGTATTCTTTGCATCCTGAGTACACTAGGTTACATGAGTTGTGAACGGGTCTTTATGAAATTCACAGGGACTGTTAGGTATGCTGGAATGAACAGATGATTAAATTTTTGTGAAGATCCATAAGTGCACTCATGATTTCTTTGCTTTTGTTTTTTCTTGGTAACATAACTCAAAAATTAATAACCGGGTCTTCATGAAACTGTCCGGACGGAATTGTTTGGAATGTTACTAGAAAGTTGAAACCGCAGCTGAGCTTGTGTGCGAGGGCCCCAAATGTTGCTAGGTTAGATAGGCAGCAGGAAACGAACCAACAGGCCCAATCCCAAAGAGACCCGGACTTATGCCCCGGCCCTGTGTGAGCTACTGCCATTATGTCAGTATGATATTGATGACCGAGAAAAAGAAAACAAGAGAAGAATCTCAGCCAAAGAGACGATTATGCATGTACGCAAGTACGATCTATAGCCGCTGATATGCGGAGTTTAGAGACGTCTATCCCGTTGAGGCGACAGAAAAAAACAATATGAAATAATGAGGCCTTTGAAGTTTTGGCCGTTGAGAGTTTGCAGCTCTTGGAGAAAAAGTTTTTAGTTGTGGAGGATGTCTCTCCCAATGTTTGTCAAGACGATTTTTAAACGCGTTGACTGTCACCGAACCGACAACATCGGAGGGGAGGATTGCTATGGGAAGGGCACCTGACCAAGTTTTTGTAATCCGTACGTCGGTTGGTTTGTTTATCGGTTTGTTTTCATGTCAGAACATAATTCAAAAAGTTGTCGTTGGATGTTCATGAAATTTCTATGAATTGTTTCAAATATTGAACGATACGAATGGCCAAATTTTGCCGGTGACCGGTTTTCCCATTTTTATGTGTGAGACCATATGATATCTTGATGCTTAGTATGTGTATGACCATATGGTATCTTAATGTTAATTATGTGTGACCATATGACGTCTTGTTTATTCATATGTATGACTTATAAGGTCTTCTTGTTTATTTATATGTATGACTATATGACGTCTTATTGTTTATTTAAATTCATGACTATACGATGTCTTGATGTTTGTGAGAACAGAGCTCGAAAAGCTGCGGCGGATCTTTAAGAAAACTACAGGAATTATATTTGTGTCAGGAAGCATAAACTACCAAATTTTGGTGGGGATAAGATGAAACCTGAACGTGTCACGACCAAATAGAATTTTTCCGTTAACATTTTGCCTTACATGGCGGAGGTATGCGCGGTCAATGTTCTAGCTTGTAAATGATCGTTTTTATATTGGCCCGAATGTGAACGGGGTAATTCTAAGCGGGTAATTCGGCAAGGTGGTAGGTAATTGTCCTAGAGAGTCGCTGTCTACGGGGGTAATTGTCCATGGGGTAATTATGCTAGAAACAGGTGGAAACATCGCGCTGGAGAAATTCGCTTATAAGTTTCATAGCCCAATCCAGGCTCTGCTGGACACGGTCTTTCCCCTACCTTTCCCATTTTCTTGAGCTTAATACAGTATATTGCACTGTAGGTATTAATTTTGTCTTTTCAGTAATACGAGCAATTGTAAATTGCTCTTTACTCAACTTAAAAGGGTTGCTGCAGCTAGATTACTCTGCTGATGTTAATTGTAGCACTGCACGAACAGGCGATTACTCCATTACAAGTACAGTGCGACCCACGGTATTTGTCCAACAATTTTTTTTATTGATTTTTCATTGAAAATCTTCTGTCTGACGCGAATTATGTTTTCATATGGCAACACTTTGTGCTTTGTTTGTTTGTTTAAATTCTGAAGAGGTTGGTTGCAGAACGTTCCTTTGTTTAACAGAGGCGATTCTTTGTGGCGAAGTTGTGTGCGTGAATACAACCACAAGTTGCAGAAATGACCAAATTCATGTCTACGTGACGACCAAAAACGTGGTTGTCGCACGGAGACTCGTTTTTGTNAGACTGCTATTGTTTATAGAGGGGTATAGTTATTTGTTTGTTTACAATAAGAACTTGTCATGTTTGTCGAGAGAGGGCGCTGAATACCATCTCATGTCCTTGTGGCCGCTCTAGTTGCTCGTCAATGGAACCATTACTTTGCTTATGCTTGCGAATTTTTGATTGTTCACATAGAAACGCCTCACAGATATACTGTGAGCCACGCTATTAGTTCATTTAAATAGTATTCAAAATGGGGCGTGGTAAGCCTTAGCTCTAATAGATGAAGAGAAGCAAACCATTAAAAAAAAACTGCCAAGAAGACCTGATGTGCATCTATTGCCAATATTTTAGGCCACCATGTTAGAACAATTCAACGTTTTTTGAGGGATCCTCCAATCAGAAGACACGGTCTGAGAAAGGTAAAATAAAAACTGTACACATGCGGGATGTCAGAAAAATTAAACGTCAAGTCTTCAAAAAGCCGGGAAGCACAAGCAAAACAATTTTTGAAAGCTCTGGTCTGAATGAAGTGCCATAAACTACGGGAAACCGAATCTTGGGGACTATTGCAAATTTGAAATCTCCCGAAAAAAGCCTCCATCGACACAAAAGTACATGGTTCTGTGCGTTGAGTGGGCTAGATCTTATATGAAACAGGATATAAAGTGTGTTTTATTCACAGATGAGACCAGAACGACTCTCGATGGCCTCGACGGATGATCTAAAGGATTGCTCGGATTTGAGGACAAGCTCCACCATCGTTTCGCCGCCATCAAGGCGGTGGTGGTGCTATGTTGTGTGCTGGTATTATGAACGATAAACTTGTAGGTCCAATAATGGTCCATGAAAGAGTTAAATCAATTGTGCTAATTATTGCCCCCTACTCGATGAGTGTCTTGTTCATTGGCTTGACGACCAAACTTTGGATCTTCGCAAAAAGCTGGTTTTCATGCATGACAATGCACCCTCACATTCAGCCTGAGCTACAAAAGAATAACTTGCTTCTTTGGGGTTCAAAAACCAGAATTTGATGGTATGGCCATCCAATTCTCCAGATTTGAACCCAATTGGAAATCTGTAGTCTATCATCAAGCACAAAAGTTATTCAGATGGTAAGCAGTTTTCTTCAAAAGCAGAATTGTGGGAGGCCATCCAAGTCGCTGCAAGATCCATCGATGGTACTACTATTAAGAAATTGACTCATTCCGTTAATGACCGCATTTTTGAGGTCATAAAACATAATGGACGTTACATTATTAATCGAGCTTATTGTTTCCTGTTTATTTTGCCTTGTTTACTGTTGCAATATGTTCCAAGTACTTTTTGAAGTGTTATTTAGTAATTAATAAAGTGTAAAATAGATAAAAGTAAGTTTCTGAATGGTTTTAAGCAAACAATTTCTCAAATACTAAGATTATGAACATCGTACATGATTACTCTGCGACATGCAATAGAAATATCAAGTTATATTAACAGGAACTAATAGTTTCAAAGAAAAATGAAATTGGACTAATACCGTGGGTCGCACTGTAGTTGCATGGGTTTAAAAAGAAAATTACCCGACACCGTCCAATTTTGTGGACATTCTTAGCATCAGACATATTGGGTTACCCTTTCTGTTAATAGGTTGACCATGAACATTACAGCAGGAACAATGCAATTTATATTGGTGTGTTCATATTAGCTAATTTATTACAAAGCAAGTGGTGAAATTTTTTAGATGAAAATGTGGCCCGGCAAATTTACCATCATATCATAGTAAAGGTTACTTTTGTTTTTACTAATACTCAGACTACTTAAACACTAAGCCTGAGAAAACGCAACCTCAACATGTTAGTGAGGTCACAATTACACAACCTTTGAAACTCTATGAATCGCTACAAGATGGCTGAGTTTGTACATGGCATTTCCATGCAATATATTTTATTTTGTGTTTTTCAACCATAGCAGCAGAAAGTGTAAACTACGAGTATTACTCAGTACATACGGAATTCGTAACACTTTGAGTTTTTCAATCACAACAACAAAAAGTGTAAACTATGAGAATTATTCAGTATATACGAAATTCGGAACACTTTGAGGTTTTCAACCATAGCAGCAAGAAGTGTAAACTACGAGTATTATTCAGTACATAGGGAATTCGGAACACTTTGAAAACAAAGCACAGGTTCACTAGGTTCACTAGCGAGCATATGGGAGGCGCAACACTTCGAACGCTAACAGAGTTCATTAGCGAACAGATATTGATCAGCCAGCGCTTATTTGCACAGTCATGACACTTTGGAGGTAGTAACTTCACTCGCGCATGGAGAGGCTAGAGAGGACATGCTCAGATGCACGACACGGCTGGAGACAGACTGCCGTCACAAGTGTTCTAAATCAACCACATGCTCTGATAATTGCTTCGACACAGGTGATCCGAGAGCCTATTATGATGGTGGTGGTGGTAGCGGTGGTAGTGGTGTGGTAGCGGTGGTGGTGTGGTGGTGGTGGTGGTGTTGTGCTGAAATCCGAGCCACTATTTTTTCCGCAGTAGGGTAGCAGTATGCTTACATTCGCAGCTTTAACTCCTCGTGTCGCTAGTTCTAGGCCAACCCAGGCACGCGAGATCTTTGCTGATCTATGTATGATGACTCGGCAGTTGTGGGCGTCCAGAGCGCTGGGGCGAAACTTTCCTTCTTGAGAAGACGAGGAGGGTGTGGGGGGTCGCGGGTCATTTGAATCTTCCGTCAAAGTGGCGCCATAGCTCTTGGTGACCCGAGGTCGACTACAGCCGCACTACTCCTCTGGGGCCAGTGGGCCTATATCCGCAGCACAAACCAGTGCGGGTGGGTGTCCCAGTTGGGGGAGCTGTCAGAGCTGACTTTACCTGCGAGAAACATGTTTCCCAAAGATTGCTCACAAAATATACAAGTTGGGGCAACTGTCTCGAAACTGTCTTTCTAAGACATTCTAACAGTCGATTGATCTTCCCGTTTATGAGTCATTAAGGCCTGTCGGGAATCGGTCTACGTTTCGGGTCAATTAAATTTACTGATTACATGACATACAGAACATTTTTGACCTTACAATACTACCAATTTTAGAAATAGATTTTGCTTCGTTATAATTAGGTAGGATGAGCTGCGTCTCTTCAAGAAGAAACACTTTATTTGCTGTTACCGCCATGTTGCTTGAAAAGAGTTCCAGGAATATTTGACGGTTGTTCAAATCAAAAATATCAATTAAGTTGTCTATGTATATAGACTGAATGTTATTACATTGATCGGGATAATTCTTCAGTGTTCCTCAATTTTGGCCGGGCAAAATATACATTTCTTAAGTTGAATCCATATTTACAGTTTAAGATAAGAGTTTATGATCCGAGTATATTACGCTAAAATTATTAGAAATGTACATGCTAAATACTTCAGGTTATAAATAATAAAGAATACGTTGTTGTTCCGGCCGTTCCTTATATTTAGGTCACTACTGTATTTATACCAGCTTAGGTACAGTCGTGGTTGAAAGTAAATAAATCAATCAATAACATAAAATAAGTAACTATGAGACCTTCGATTGCAATATGTTCACAGAAAATAACATCTCATCGTTGTAAATGTTTAGGGTATATTTTACTGAGCTGAAGGTGACTGCATGCCAGTTCTTGATAGCTCTGTAGTTACGAGCATGTAACATTAAGCTTTAAGAAATACTCTAAGCCAGCAGTTTCTCCTGTTCTTTATAGTAAACATTGGGAAAACTTCCTTCCGAAGTTGTCGGTGCACGCAGAGGTAGCCAACGAGCGCAACAACAGTCTCAATATTGGGAGCAACACCCTCTACAGCTATGAGCTCCTCCAGTAGTCACTAACACTTGACCAATATTTCTAAGGCCACCCTTATCCATTATCTATCATGCCACAGCTACATCGACGTCTCTGAGTCCCCAATAGTTTACTAGCTACAACTAATCGTGCTTGCCCGAGTATCTCCTCGGCACTGCTGAGTTTTTGTCTCTTCTTTTTTTTTCTCTTCATTCTCAAAAACGACATAATTTGCCGTAACGGTAATATTTCATAGAGGGCCGGAGTGTTGGTTACGGCTGCCCTCTGGGAAGGGGGCCTGTTGCTCCGTCTACTGCCAGCCATCAACTCAAATCAGTTGGTGCTTTTTTTAACGATAACGTTAAAGTTAAGAAAAAAATCCGGTAGCTGGTGTGTAATAATATGTAGGGCAAACATAATAAAATTAATTTTAAATAAAACCCTTATTTACGTACTCATAAATATAGTCAGTAGCTCACCTAATTAATGATAATCACTAGATACAACACATACGAAACAGCGAGGCAAGCTTATCTCTTCTCCCCATAACTAGCTAATTGTGCTTCAACAACCATATTGTGAGCAACTGAAGTGTCAGAATGAATTTCTGTCGTACTTTTGATTAAAAAAACTTCTGTGGAATATCTGACAATCATTTCATATACCCGCGAGTTATTTTCAATTCCCGTGATTGAAAATTCGCCCAAAATCGACCGGGAATCGGGATAGAACCTCAACCTAAGGATTCACCAAAATGAGACTGAGCAACTTCGTTTTACGCCAGTTCTGGGTCCTTTAAATTTTAGTGTTTCTACGACGAAGCTCTTTGTCGAAATGTTTGTATGCGATTTTCCCCCCAGGGGGTGTAGGATGGGCCGTAGGGGGAGGTTAGTTAGGTTCGCCCATCCTATGTTACGGGGCCCGGCAATCACAGAGGGCTCGTGTAGGTTACCTTAGCCATTAGCTAGGCCTTCGACACATTCTCTTTCGTGTCCACTTTACTTCTTTCCCATCTCAACCTACTACTGAACTCCAAGCAATATCTCTGCGAACAAATCCGCTATAATTATGTGGGAGCAGATCGAGCAGACGATAGCGTTTGGTCCCGTGTTCTGTCTTCATGACGATCGACAACGTTGCTGTATCCCTATCTCTAGAAGAACATTGCATTGCGCTGATTCATGAGTCGTTACCCGCTTCAAATAGGAAGATACGAAAGAAACATTTCTGTGATACTTGCTAAAAAAACTGACATGATGGCAAACATTTTATCACATGCTTTGGTAAACATGTGTTTACATAGACACACTCGAACATTCGAACCTGTGAAGTGACAATGCAGGACAAAAGGCTTATCGTCTGCAGCAGGCCTGTATACCTATCTCTTCCCAGGGTGGTTCATCTGATTTGTTACATGGCTAATGGTGTCAATTCAGTACAGGCGAACTGCAGTTCAAATTTAACACAATAACTCTTACTGTCCAACATTTTTTTACATTCATATAGTTCAATGCTTGCAACAAATAGAGGATTACTTGGTCCATTATTGAGTTGACAAGGTCAACACTTGAAACATAATTCGATCACAGTGGTGGTGTTATTTGAAAGCGGACCGTGCGATCCTTCTGGGCGGTACAGGTGGCTGCGGTACAGGTTGGACATTCATGACTTAGTCCTGTGGCTTCCCTGGGCTACGTTGCTATTTTCTGCTACCCTACCTCTTCCCTTATTGTTCATTATCTTCCTCCTCTTCTTTTCTGCATGCGCGGATCGCCGTAATGCTCAACAGGGATTGGATTCTTCGCTCGTTGTTGAGCATGGCCGTATTCTCCTACAGTAACTCCATCGATTTTCGTTGTCATCCTTCGTCTATTCTTACACTGCATTACCTGACAGCGGGAATTCTTCCCTGGCGTAGAAAAGAACGTCCGACCTCGTGGCAACGAGCAGGGCAGAACTCCTCACTACTCAACCAATACAGTATGTTACCTTTGATTATGTAAGTACAATTTTTTCACTATATATTTCAAGACAAGTGTCTAACTTTTAAGTATCAATATTAACTAAAAATATGGCTATGTTGCAAATATAAACAGCACTTGTTAAATAAACAGTCATTTGCTAAGTTTATCATACAATTTGCTTATTTACGAGTTTCTTACTGGTACTTCAGATTATGCAACAAGTTAATAAAAACGTCATAAAGAGAAAATAAATGCAAGTGAACAGGAATATTTTTATTAGACGTCCAAAACCGAGAAATTATAACTAAAACGATTCAGTAAACACTGAAATAAGTGTTCAGTAGTAGTAAACAAGTTAATTTTCAACATGGCAACCTCCATTTTTCATTATTTTTATAATGCAATTGTCGACAGACTTTGTCAGGTTTGATATTTCAGATAGTGGAATGGAATCTGCAGCTATTTTTACTGCATTCCACAGGCTTACTTTGCTCGAAAACTGCCGACCACCTTCATAGACCTTCCTTTTGATCATTGCCCAGAGGTTCTCTATGGGATTTAAATCGGGGCTTTTCGCTGGCCAGGTCATAATCCTTTTTTATTTAAATCCTCTATCCGGAAGCCAGTTAGCAGTGTACCGTGCTCGGTGGGGGGAGCGTTTTCGTGCGATAGTCTGCTCATCAAGCCATGGAGTCAAGTTTCCTTCAAGAAACTGGCAGTACCTTTCTACATTCAGTTTATTGCTTTCTGCCACTTCAAATGGACCAATAAAGGTGTCAACTTCTATTCTGGCCCCAAAATATTACACCTTCACCCCCATGTTGACGCTTCAGCCGTGTCTGTTGAGGTCTGTCATGGAGGACCCATCTAGATGCCCATCCATCTGGCCATCGAGTGTGACTCTGCATTCGTCACTATATATGACATTGAGAAATCAGTTTTCATGTTCTCTTCAGCCCGTTTGACCCTATTTCCTTCTGATTTTTTTGCTAGAAGTCGTCGTTTAATTGTCTTTTTTCACTTTTCCTAGCTCCTTCTGCAGAATCTCACATTCATGTCTTTCTGCTTAGTATTGGGGCTGCAGCGTCTTCAAATATCGCCTTACTTGTAGAAAGTTATTTTCTAGCCACAGAAACGATCAAATGTGGCATATCCCTCGCAGTCAATTTCCTCGTAGAGGCTCTATCCAGAGTTTTCCTGTTGACCTTAACTTTCATTGCATAAGCCTTAATTGTTCGGTGATCACGCTGTAATTCCTTACCAGAAGCCAATAACGAGGTCACTTTGATCTGTTCTTCACTGGTTAGACCGCTTTTCTTACCCATGTTGACTAGAGAGTAATGTTGCATAATCTGGCGTAACAGCAGAACCTCGTGCGATAAGCAAATGAGGGTGCTTATAGTTACAGTATACCTTTGTACTAACTTAATATTAACATTTTAAATGTTTGCCACTTAACTTGAAAAATATGTAAATAAATTGTATATGCATAATCAAAGGTAACATACTGTAGTAGCCACAAGGGCACTTTGATCTTTCTTCTATGTGTTCTCCCTCTTCTTTTCCGACATGCTATTTCCATCTGCATCGATCCGTCAGGGAACGCCCTCTTGCATGTTTCCCACGTTCATCCTGGCATACTGTATGTCCCTTCCTCTCTTAGAACAGCGTGGCACTGTTTTAAAGAGGCCTAACTGATTCCTGCAGATGCAGCCACATGTGTTAGCAGCTATTTGAGTCTCTTTTTTTTTTTCGCCCTCTATGAGTGATACACTGTGATCGATTTAACAGCTATTCCCCCTTCCAGTCTGAGGGTTTGGCCATATTATGTTGGTTAGGTTTGCCCATCCTACGTTATGGGCGGTAGCGGCTCTTAAGGGACCCTCTTTTTATCCTTCCAATTTTATATTCCTACTGATGACGCTTTGTCCTGTGTTTCCTCTACCTTCCCCACTCGCTGTTCCCACGCACGTTGATCCTCTGAGAGAACAATGTTTCAGTCGACGTACTGTTTGGCTCTCTCACTTCGTCTCGTACAACGGGTGCATTCATACGCAATAAATAGTTAGGTTCACCTATCCTGTGTTATGGGGAGCAGCAACTCCAGGGGAACCCTGTAGGTTATCTTTACTTCTAGCTAGGCCTTCGAGTTGTCTATTTTCGTGCCCAATTTACCTCCTCTGATTTCTTACTCTTACTGATATTACGTCCATCTGTTCCTTTTAGTTTCATGCCTCTGATGTTGATGCTTTACACTGTTCTTCTTCTTCACCATTCCAAAGTTACGGCGCCTATGCGCGTTGATCCTGAGCAGGAACGCTCTGATTCATTGCTTCCGTGTTTCTATCAACATACTGTACTCTGTGTCCATTCTTTCTCCGCCTGTTAGATTGCTTCTGTAGCGGAAGCTGTGGCTTCAACTAGGTACTCAATGTAACCAATTACTATGAGTTGCTCCATAATTGTTGTTGAGATACTGCAATTTGTCTCAATTTTGTGTTTGTGTAATCCCTCGTAATATTTTTCTTTTTCGTAGTGTAAACTATCACAAATTTTCTTCTCGGTTTCTATAAGCTACCCGCAGTTGTTAATGTGAGTGGGAGCTTTTGAAAATCGTTTAGCCATGTACATCTCGTCATAAATATGGCTGCATCCGAGGGTACAAATGCACGATTGTTGATAGTAATTCAACTGTTTCACTATGTGTATTGTCAGCGCAACAATGCTAGTAGTACTGTCCTGTCGAAGGAAGATCTCTTGATATAATGAAAGGAAGATCATGGAAGCGAGAGCACTGCAGCCCCTGCAGCAGCAGCACCATCATGGCCGTAGGAAGTAACAGGTGTCATAATAATGTTTTAGCCGTCATTCTTGATGGCAGGTTAAGCTAGAACAACCATTAACAAGCTGCAAATACTCCCAGTCCCGTTCTATTAGAGCGAGCATTGGAGAACTCATTAGCTAGTTAAATGTTTGGAACAAAATCCGTGGAGTTTTTCCACAGAAAACAGCTAGTGTCAATGGGTAACTGCACCAATATACTGCATGCCTTCTGGCGTTAGGGACAAATTATGCATTTCTATCAGCAATTAAAATACTACCGATCATTCATTATCTTGCATAAAGTGTGTACATTTTTCGAGTATTTGTTTCGCTTCAAGTGCAGATGTTTGTTAACTGGAAGAATAGGAATAGCCTTAGCCGAAAGCCATTTTGAGCATCCCTCTCAGTACTTATTCATGCCTCTCGATTGGGGGGGACTCTCCCCCCCCCCCCAATAATTTCTGGTTGGGCTATATAGTCGGTATATTTTCGACAAGAGTAGTCGGTACATTTACGGTAATCAACTAACTTAGCTGTATAATGTACCGTCTAACGTCAAATGTACCGACTAACGTCAAATGTACCGACTAACGTCAAATGTACCGACTAACGTCAAATATACCAACTAACGTCAAAATTTACTCTAACAGAACAACACCAGTGAAAAAAATTTTCGCACTGCGCGCGGATCGCCTTGCCGCTTCCACAGTCACACCCAGCTTTGCAATATAACCAAGCATGCACTAAGACTGTGAGAGGAGGATGTCTGTCTCACAAGCTTTCTTCAGCAATAGGTTTCTGTCAAGTTATACTAATATAGACTAGGTAGCCATATTCGGTAAATTTATAGGAAAGATTTTTGATATGAATAACTATATGCATACTAGAAAATATGCCTTTAATTACATCTTTCGGCAAGAATAGAAAGAAAGAGATTTGAAATTTCTTGGTGACATTTGGCTTTCTTGGGGATACAAAAAACACGGCTACGCTGTTGACAGTACTGCACAAAGACAGTCTGTGGCGACAGTGGCGTGTTGTGAACCTGTTGTAATAGCAACCTAACGTCACTTATATTTTATTAAAGCGCTATGAGATTAAACTTTTTCACTTTTATTTACATTGCGAGCATTTTGTTTTGCTATACTATCAATTAATTGCACTTATGATCATCGTTTGGGGCGGAGCCCCTCGTTGTCACATTCAAAAACT
The DNA here is from genome assembly GCA_001587735.2 of Parhyale hawaiensis. Taxonomy (NCBI): domain Eukaryota; kingdom Metazoa; phylum Arthropoda; class Malacostraca; order Amphipoda; family Hyalidae; genus Parhyale; species Parhyale hawaiensis. Next base: position 7,767,726 of record LQNS02278124.1, on the reverse strand, counting down.
TTAAGTAGCCTAATATTGAATAATATACCTAGGCGAATACTACGTGTTAGACGTAACGAAAACAATGAGACTGTAATGAGTTGCAGTGAAATGTACTCGACTTTTCAAATGCGGCAATTTCAATATGTTAACAACTATTCCTTGCTTATATTTTTTCGATTTGTGTGTTATAATTAGAGCCCGGATTTATTCCAGCTTCCAGCGTAAGTGCAATAACTACAATAAGTGCAATAACTACAATAACTGCAATGAGAGCTATAAATGCAATATATTAGGCCGTGTTCACGTGCCCCTCATGGTAAAGCGTTCACTCAAACTGATGGACGCGGCGCGTTGATTTGAGAGAAGCAGCTGCAGCAAGCGTTTGCTGTAGACTGAAGAATGAAGCATGCTCCCCTTTTTTGCATGAGCTGCGTCATTCATGTTCAGTAAACAGAACTTATAAATGCTAAATTTATCTTTTGCAGCGTTCACAGATCATGGACAGGTCGGCAAAGAGTCTTCTTTAGTTTCACTTTAATGATCAGAATCACTATACAGTACTCCCTTGGAGAGAAGAACACTAGAAAACCTGAAAATGTTATAAGAAGACGGACACCATCTTTGATTTGGTAGTCCAACTGATTGCCCTGTGTTTAGTTCTCTTCTGTCTGTTCATCAGGCTATAACTATTTTGAAATTAGGCTATTCCTATCAAAATCAGTCTATAAGATTATGGGAGACAAATATGACTTCAAACCGACGCGAAGTATAAGCGAAAATGTAAGGAAATGATACCATAAATGAACGTGCAGCGTCATTCATGAGATTGAAGCACACTTCTACGTGTGGACAGAGAAAAAATTACCACACAGCTCGGATTCATTTTCGTGATTGAACGCGTTACGATGAGGGACGTGTAAACTCATGGCACTTATTATCACTGCCACGTGTCACAAGACTTCAAACGCCATGACAATTGATTCCCTTATCAATAAATTGTTCCATGTACTTATTGGGGTAAAAATATAATTGAGTTGAGCGCCTCTCAAAGTCTGACTGTTCAATTATTATAACCTTTTCGTTCGGGGGAAACATCACGGGAATAGGTAAAGCGGGATATTTGCCAGAATCATTCTTACCATTTGGAAGAATTGTCACTAGCATCAGCGCAATGTATCACTACTGATAATTCGTATTTGGAACTGAAATAGGTTTCCATTGATCCACTGACATGCTATTCCCGTTTGCTATCCGACATTTTTTTTTTTGGTCTTTTCAAGTTTTTGCTGTACTTGCCTTTTGTTTCCTATTTCTTACACTCCAATTGCACAGGTGCAATAAGTGCAATGTTTAAGTGCAATAAGTGCAATTGTTAGGTGCAATAGGAGCAAATTTTAGGTGCAATAAGTGCAATTTTTAGGAGCTATAACTGCAATATTTTAAGCGCAGTAAATCCAGGCTCTAGTTATAATCATCCTGAAGTATTTCATTCCCATTATTCCCTAACAAAATTATGAAATGAGACGTTCCGTTCTCGATCTCCCAACTGTGCGTGTTGACGTTGAGAAAAGCGCTACAGTATTTCAAATTGCAGCGCTTCTCAATAAACTTCCTGCGCATTTATAAGATCCCATTTTTTATATTGTCTTAAGAAAGCGGTTTACAAAATACGTCATGCAATTGTATTAGCTTTTGCTTAGTGTTGCCCCAAAAGTTTATTTTTCAGTGGCTAGGCACATGCATTATTTACAGTGTTCCAGTTCTATTCTGTCAAATACTTGCAATGTATCAAATGTATCTCTGTGTAAAAAACCTATTACCAGTCACGCAGTGCCAATGTGTGGGTGAAGTCCGATTGAGCAGTTGCGCTGCCTGTGCAATGTTTTCGAAAAGTTATAGTGCACGAGTACTGTCTCTATCCCCGACCGACCACCCCTACTAGAGAAGAGAGCCCCTTCAATGAGCACCCGTGTGAAAGGTTAGGCCGGGACTGGTTCTGCTAGCGTTGCTAAGTGTTTTTACTGCATTTATGTGGGTTTTTATTGTTTTTATTGGTTTCTAATATTTAATTAAGAGTTTTGTAGGGTATAAGTTTTCTTTTTACTTAGCGTCAATCTTTGATTGGCATTACTTAGCGCCAATCTTTGATCGGCCTTACTTAGCGTCAATTTTAAACCGTATATTTCATTTCTTTTGCAGAGCCAGACCTTACCTCTTACCTAACCTTATGAGAAAAAGCTGATTGGACGATAGTAGAACCAGACCTTGCCTTATACTTAACCTTACACGTACGTATTTATTAGCCTGTTGGCTATTACACTTAGAAGCCCTTCATACACACAATTACACCTAATGCAAAAAATTACACATAACGATTTATAGATATATATATACATAGGTACACAGTACTCGTGCACTATATATATATATATATATATATATATATTGGTATGTTTATCCACCCAAAAGTGGTCGAATGAGTCGACCAATCTTCATAATTTTTTGTAGGCATTTTGGTGTGTCGCCCTAGATATGACATATGTCAAAAAATGGGGTCTAGCTGGTCATAAAAAATGGCGGCGTTGAATTTTCGCCACCGCGGCGAATTTACCTCCTCAGCGGCAGATCGTCTAGAGAGCGGAATGTTCTGTTTTTTTCCTAAGTTATCATTGAAGAGCTAGACCATGGAAAGAATGCAGCTGTGATCATTGATCACATTATGGCGTTCAGAATGCAGCAAATGCACTGATAAATAGCTACCTGTCTAACAGGGATCAATATGTACTCTGTAACGATGCCAAATCACATATATTACCTATTAATTCGGGTGTCCCCCAAGGAAGCATTTTAGGCCCGTTATTATTTAACATTTTTATTCATGACATTACTACCCTCGGTATGAATTGTGTATTGTATGCGGATGACGTAGTGTTCTACACCAACAGTAGTAATTTTTGAAGCTGCTACAACTGATATGCAAACTTTTTTAAATGTGTTGTCTGAATGGTTAACTCAAAATAGATTAACTGCGGATGGGAATAAAATCAAATTAATGTTTTTCTCCCCCTGTACTCACCATCAGTTGCCACCTTTCTTCTTTAACAATAACCTACTAGAGTGGGTGCCCCAAATAAAATATCTTGGACTGATCCTGGATGATAAGCTGTGTTTTAAGTCCCATATTGAAGACATTGGGCGCAAGCTTAGCAGGGTTCTCGGCATAATCTATGCAATATCCAATTATGTTGATCGTGAATCGTTAAAAGTAGTTTACAATTCGTTGGCTCATTCAGTGCTGGTGCAGAATATCATCGTTTGGGGCGGAGCCCCACGTTGTCACATTCACACACTTGAAGTAATATTGAATAATATACTTAGGCGAATACTACGTGTTAAACGTAACGAAAACAATGTGCCTGTAATGAGTTGCTGTGAAATGCACTTGTCTTTACAAATGTTGCAATTTCAAGATGCTTACATCTATTCCTTACTTAAATTTTTTCGATTTGTGTTTTATAATCTTACTGAAGTATTTCTAAAGTATTTCAGTCCACTTATTCCCCAACAAAATTACGAAATGAGACGTTCTGTTCTCAATCTCCCAATTGAGCGTGTTGACGTTGAAAACGCGCTACAGTATTTCAAATTGCTATTCTTCTCAATAAACTTCCTGAGTATTTATTAGATCCCATTTCCTTTAAAAAAAACGTTTTAAAGAATACGTCATGCAATTGTACTAGCTTCTGTTTAGTGTTGCCCAGAAAGTTTGTGAAACTTTGAATGGCTACGCAGATGCATTATTCTGCAGTGTATTACTACTTCACCAAATACTTGTAATGTATCAAATGTGTCTGTGTGTAATAAACCTAAACAATCAAACCTAACCTCGTTCATCAAAACTGACTCGTTGAATTTGCCCCCTACCGCGGGTGGTGGGCTTTGGCCTTCGAGGCGTTCTAGTTGTATATACATATATTTGTATATATGTCTGTCCACCCAATTAGTGGTCGAAGGAGTTGAGCAATGTTCATAATTTTTGCAGGGAATTTGGTGGGCTGTCTTCGATGCGTCCACCCAAAAAACAAAAAAAAGATTATTAGCCGGCCATCAAAAAATGGTGATGAAATTTTCTCCCACAGCGGGAGGTGGTCTTACCCCACGGGACGTTCTAGTTGATCCTGATAAGAGTGACACTAACGACACTTTGTAGCACGATGCAATTTTCTCGATCAGATTATATAGGTTCTTGGCAGCATTTTCAAAGTCAACACAAAATAGAGAGCACTCTGAGAGCGTATACCTCTGCCAAGCAAGGCTACGGAAACAACAAATTTTAATTGGTTCTGAATCTAAGAATTTCTTCGTATCAATATCATTATCAAATCATTTGTGGCTTTTTATAATATTACTAGATTCTCTAATTTTCTTGATTAACCGTTCAAAATTTTCGAGCTACGCTGCTAACAAACATTATGACAAACATGAACCAAACCCACAAACGGACCAACTGATCATCACGAAAATTTAAACATATATGTCTTATAACATAACTTACAATTGCTGTAGATTTCACAAAGATCCAACCATTATTTTTTTATCAGTAATGCTATCAAGCATAAAATGAAACACAAATACAAACAAACGGACGAACAAACAAATCATCACGATAGTTTGATTTGATCATTTGCTCGTCGTATTATACCTAACAACTCATGTAAATTTCATGAAAATCCATCCATAGCTCATTGAGTTATTCTATTAAGAAAAATTTGCAGAAAGACAAACGGATAAACGGAGTTTCCCAAAAATTTAACCATCTGTTCCTGTTAACATGCCGGAAAAATCCCTGAATATTTCGTATAGATCCGTTTATAAATCTTTGACAGAAAGACAGACGGACAAACAAAGATGATACTCGTTTCATAACCAGCTGGGGTCATCGTCGTTAGCAATATATTTGATCGGGTGCAATAATCGAGGTAAAAGGGATTATTGACCATGCACTAAATAGCAATGACTCTCTCACTTTAATCACAAAAATTCTAGACCAAATTTTAGAAAATATGGGGTCCGATCGGAGGACGGAGAACCAGACAGACAAAAGCGGAAAATGAACGGGCGTAAAATGAGGTTTTTGGTTTGCTTTTTGCATTTTTACAACTTATACACGTTACCTAAAATATGCATCAGGCGGTACTTGAACTACTTTCTATAAGAGAAACATGGATAGAACACTTCTATATTGATGCTACAATAAATTCATATACATAATACTCAGCGTGTGTTGCAGCTGCTTGCTCTGAAAAATGTCAATTACGCCTAACGCGCGTTCATTTTTTTCGTATGCTTGCCTGGTTCTCCCGTTATTCTCCCCCAAGTCTCTTATGTTTTTATGTATCAAATGGTATGCGAATATCGTAGCATAATAACGGATGGAGTTCTATTCTTTTTAAGCATGCGTGTACCAAAACTGGATATCAGTCAATAAAGGTAATTATTTTTGCAAAATGTAGAAGGTCTCCCAAAATACGGGAATAATTTCGGAATCAGGTATTTTAAATTTGCAGGTTTCACAACTTTTTTTTTAATGAGCAAATTGGTCAACTAGACAGCCCGTCACTGATTGTGTTATCATCGTCATTTTCGCTGTTTTTTCACTGAACCTGTGGGCCCTCATTAATGCATATTTTAAGTTAACGACGTAGTCCTGTGGTATTTCCCGTACTTATTCACGTCTACCCTTCCTATAGACGTTTATGCAGCCAAGAAAGTTCAGGAGCTTCATCAGAAGCCTCACAGGAAAGATCTATAATTGACCAGGTATTCTGAGAAGGCAAGTTGAGCTTTCAAAAAACGCATTACGTAAATGGTACTGATAGCTCGACTGTTTAGAATAGAATTTTGGCGTTTTGGGCCTATATTGCGACATAGCGGAGCCACAGAGACGCATTTTGCCGCTTGAACCATAAAAATTTGCTGAAAATTGGACAAGCAAATAGCCTATATATTTTGCCTACAACTCCATCTCAGCGACGGGAAATTGTGGAGCAGAGGGCCGCGAAAACCTCCGCGGTTGTAAGTTCGGTTAAATGTTTACTTATTTTTGCACATTTAGCTGTATCATCTCAAGTTATGACTAACATAAAAGTGAAGTAAATAACGAACATAATAGAACTGTTAATGATGGCATTTTCATATGGTAGCTATTAATTAGTGTTAATGAATCAAAGATGTTTTCCTTAAGTATAGGCCTATAAAGTAAAACAAAGCGTTAAATGTATATAAATATTTTATTTGAACAATGTCAGATCATCGTGTTGTACTATCCTCCTATCCCTAACTGGGCGTTTTTCAGATGTTCTAGGGAAATTTCGGCTCTTCATTTGGGGTATTAAAAAAACTGACTGGCAGCAAGTGGCAGATCGACGAACCCACCCAACTTACGACGAATCGTCGTTTTGGACCAGCCGAAGACTGCGGATTTTGATGATATTACTTTTAGCGCTCGTAATTTCATTACGCTTCTTATTTTTGTGGCCGGACACATCCGCAATCTGGAGTAATTGAGTGTGGTTTCGTAGTGTGGCTCGTCTCAATCCTTCAGGTAATGAATTTTACAGAGCAATTTGAAGGCGCCAATTCCTTAAGAGGCCGATCGGTGTTTCCTCGACCCTATAACGTACAGTTACTTCCTATAAAGTAACTATATACATGTATATACATTTCATACCAGGTTAGTATATCATAGAACACCACAAACACTGACACAATCACTCCACGCATCCAAATCCGTCACTGAAATCTTTTTTAAAGAACTTGCTTTGAAATGGTCTATCCTAGTAGCAGGCAAAGCAAGTCACAAAATAAAAAAAGGAACTTTCAATAACTGGCTGAAGAAACCAACAGCAAATGCAACAACATAGTGATGACAAATCACTAAAAAAAAAATATTAAACTCAATCTAATTAAGTCCACATCCACAGAGGCTAATATGAAATTTCTCTGATATATGGCAAGCAACAAGTTATTCCAACAACAGGAATTTCTCATCCGTCCATGGGCACTTTAAACAATCAACATCGTAATTCAATTAATGTTTCCTACGTATTTATAATTCTATGACACTTTACAAACTATTTATTTTATTAAAAAAGACAAAATACCGAGTTCAAGCTGGTAAAAATAAGGTGTATCGTATACTGCAGCAGAAACCGCAGCGGCTTTTTTTTTGCCTCAGCGACAGGTTTCACGACCTAAAATCCTGCGTGGAAGGGAATTTCCTCCTATAAAGAAGAATGCCAAGCCGGGCTTGACCTCGGAGTGAAGATGTTCACTTGATCGCAAACGCATTTTAAAAAGCTTTTTTCCTATCAATTTTGAGCCGGAGAACTTCAGAAAGTATTTATTATTGCTTAGCATTATCAGAAACACATTACAAATACCTCTTAGAGCGTCTAATAGTATATAAAACGGGCCTAAACCGGCAAGACCGCGGGTTCACAGACTTTTAGTATAATACTAGACGACCCGTGACCCGTTGGGTCGTCATCACGATTGTCTTGTCTGTCTTTCGTGCCCATTTTGCTTCCTTCTCACCAGTTACTCATACTGA
>LQNS02278124.1:7737328-7747547 GCA_001587735.2 Parhyale hawaiensis | reverse complement strand
AATGAGCAGGTTTTGCGAGTGGTAGACCGGTTCTGCTGGATACGCCTAAATGTTGATCGATTCGAGCTTTGAAATGTTGTCCAGTGCTACCTATATACGAAGCATTGCAGCTTCTGCATTGATATTTGTAGACAACACTAGACAATAGAGGTGTAGGAGGCTTACCTTTGAATTTAAAATAAGACCCTATAGTGAAGGAGCTTTTGAATGAAAATTTGAAGTTAATGTGCGGGTAAGCTTCAAAGAAGAAAGTTTACAGAGTGTTAACCGCGTTAACAGAGTCTTTGTTGTAATACGGAAGCGAATGAAAAAAGTTTAATTGTAGGGACAGAAGGTTTAGTTATGCCTGGATCGAACAGTTTATCAAGGAACAGCTTGCAGTAGTAGTCCAGAAAATGGTGCGGATAACCGTTATCTTTGAAAAATGTTCTAAGAAAGTCTGTTTCATTTGAAAATGCAAGGTAGGAAGAAGACAAATGGTATGCCCGAAATAGAAAACTTTTATAGCATTTATTTTAAATTGATCATAGCAATGACTGCAGAAACTTGTAATCAAATTCTGTCCACAGTTCGTGCTGGAGAACCCGTCTGCCCCCAAGACTCACCTGTTTGCTAAGTGCGTGGCTGAGGCCAACACGGTGCGGGGGTCCGTGTACTCCATCGAGATCCCCGACGGGGGGCCCGTGTACACCCGGCTGGCTCCAGCGGTTCCCCGGACCTTCCAGTGGACCGAAGTGTCCGCCTCCGGCTTCAAGGCCTGCGCCATGGCTGCTGCTGGGGAAGGTAATTAACTATTCTCAATCACCTAAGTCACTGTTATCAGCACCTGTGCAGAGGTGTGGCGACAAAATATCCAATCCTAAAATGTCCAGCGCGAATATGGTCGTCTCCAAAATATCGACAGAGAAAATATTCAATACTGAAAGTGTCCAAATTCAAAGTTATAAAGTGATTCATGTCGGTGTTGTTCCATTTTCTTCGCTAGTCAATATTAGGGCGGCGACTGCATTTATAGCATTTTCGATTGCAGATCCCCAATTTTCTCCAACTGCGGCAAAAATTAAGGTCCAGCTGCGCATAGCCACCGGTATATACTGTCAAACTTTAGATAAATGTACCTACCTACCCAGATCCATGTACCCTGAACATCTCGCGGCACGGTCCAGCTACCTACGTTCCCATGTACTTCACACAATCCTAACAGACCAAACGTGCATGAATGAACACACGAGTATAAGCTAATGACCAGCTGAATGAATGAATTAATGAAAATCAATCCACATAATGTACAATGAACTCGATAAAATTTTCATGTATGGTTCAAGTTTTCGCTGCTCCGCACAGCTGCCCCGATGTTCAAGTTCGAAGCGTCGACGTGCAGTATAAGCGCTGATTGCCTCTACACGTCCGACACCGAGGAATCCCGCGAGTCTCACGCAGTGGTCTACCTCAATTTCGATGGTAAGGATCCGCGCAGAAGTCGACTTCTTCAGAGGATCGTGCTTAGGGTGTTTATTTGGGAAGCGTAGCCATAGAGGCTATTTTAGCGAAGATTCTCATATGTTGTCATCGAGCGTTTGTAGACAAGACTTTAGTTTTGAATTGTGGCAGGCGTTCGATAGGAAGTGATTATTCACTTCCTTTCACTCATGTTAGAAGCATTCCAAATGGCCGCTAGGTATATCAACGAATTTCGACGTGGTTACATACAACTCTATAAATCTCTCAGTAATAAGCAATAAACACTCGTGGGGAGGGGAGTTATTGCTTCTGAAAAGCAACAAATGGATCTAAGAAGACAACTGTCACGCCAAAGGGGACCGTTGAGGAGTTGAAGGTTCCAACTGTAAGTGAGTGGGGTCGCAGTGTGTTCCGTGACTTGTAGACGTTACCTACACACCTTGTTGCTCCATTGAAATAATTATTATCTTCTCTTACTACCTCCGGGAAAAGACATCATACCTTCGCCGGCGTTCGTGTCTTAGCAACATATTACACGAACTTGTAGGAATATTCGGAGGACCATCGGCGTACGANGGGGGGGGGGGGGGGGGGGGGGGGGGGGGGCAACTGCCTTCCCTGGGCTCGTATGACTGACAAAATTCGGGCAAATTGCATGGGATATTCGGGAATTTCACAGAGGGACAAAAAAGTTACATTTATGGAAAACGAAGAGGAAGATATCAAAATTAAAAATTTGTGATATTGATAGGCATGTATTCAAGATTAGAAGTTTAATAAAACCATAATTTTGGCAAAAAATACCACAGTCAATTCACCTCTGACATTGACAGATTGCATATTTGTGTTAATGGCATGTGCACAATTGAACATTTGTTTTCATGTTCGATGTAGAAATATTGCATGTTCCATACCATGTCCTGTTGTAAGTTATGCAACCATTCAAAATGTTTTCCTTAGATTTTGAAACACATACGAGTACTATCATGTCTGCATTGGCATATTATCACGTATAGTAAATAATTTTAATATTCTAAATTGGTTTTGCTTAGGGGAGTGTGCGTGTATATTTGCTTTATGCGATTGTGGTAATTACTATCAGAGTGAATGCTGTGTTGAAGAATTGTATCACAGTTTATGACTAATAACAGGTCAGTGCTCTGTTCAGCTGAATATGGCTTTGGAGACATGGTCATGACAGAATACGACTGTTGTACATTCTTACATCTGCGGCGAATGCGACGTTGATAATAGGAATCCAGTGACAATCAATAAAGCTTCTTACTGTCAATTGAAATGTAACAGAAATCTTACACTGGTCTTGAAAAAACCGCAGTTAGTCTCCTTTTTGTTATATAATCAACATGTAATTTGAATGTACCTTAAGGAGATGACACAATTTTCTCAGTACCAAGTTAGGATCTTGAGCTACGCCGATGATAAAAAGCCCATCTTACGAATTCCGTATGATTTCTGTTCATTAGTGGTTACCGGTAACATTGTGAGCATGCTATGATGTTTATGATGGATTCTTATCACGAATAACATTAAATTCATGACACACTACAAACAAACTACAACGGCGTAATTTTGAAGCAGCTTCCCGAAGCCATATCATTCCGCTGAGGAGAAACATTGACCAATTATGAGTCATAAAACTACGTGTACAATTTCAACATCACGTGCACTACGGTAGCAATTGCCAATATTACGTAAAGCAGACACAGTGTCACAAGGATGGCACCTAGTAGAGGTAGGTAGAGGTAATTTGTTCCATTGAAGCGGTATCGGTAAAGCGGTAACAGCTCCCCAAAATTCTGGTATCTGTAAAACGATAACTTAAAAAAAAAATTACAGGGGTAACCGACTGACTGTAATCCAATAATAAAGTGTTAACATAGCGGTGCTGCTATTTTGAGCGGTAAAGCTCAAAATCAGTTCAAAAGTCACAAAATTAGCCTGAATTACCTTAAAAATTTCCGAGATACCTTATATAAGTATTAAAATCTTCTGATACGCTTAAATACGAGAAAGAAACGGTTTGAAATTTTTTATGCCGCTCGTAGCAAATTCTCCATGAAAATATGGAAATGGCTACAACATACCAAATTAACATTTTACCGTTGCTACTTTAAAATTTTTCAAGTTCCGGTATCGGTGAAGAGGCAAATTTAGTCATAATTCGGTAACGTAAAGCGGTAACGGCTCCCGGTGAAGCGGTAATGCAGCTTTACTGCCTCATTACCGGAGGTACTCACCTCTGGACTGGGCTACCAGCTTGAAAAGTAAAACCATGCGGTGATTGTTGAGAAAGTTGACCTGATGAGGAAACCAATGTGATACTTGAAATCAGTGCGCCGATAATACTCTAATTCAGTTGAATATACTTGAACCTTATTTTTATTTTGACCAGTAAATTGTCGATATTGGATGCATTCGAGTGGATGGCTAAAGTCGATCAAAGCCAAAGTCACTCGATTTGACTCTTCCTGATCCGCTGACAGGAACTTTAGCTGCAGTTCGGCATCATCACTTTGAGACGCGTAGCAAACCTTAGAATCAACTATATCATTTTGAGCCAATAACAGCCACATTTTACGGTGTATTTTTGAGCTTTTGGAAGTCTCACACGTAATCTAATACTTGTCAACACCTGAAACTTAATAACCGGATCGTAGCCGGCCCACCTGTCCGAAGTTTTGGACCATTCAAGTTGAGTGGGTTAGGCTATGATCGACTTTGACTCACACAATTGATAACGCCCAACTTTCTCAAAATATCGTCTTCTTTATTAATAATCGTCTCAGCACAGTAAACCGTCCCTATACAGAGAAATGGGGACCATTTTTGTATTTAGCGCATCGAAGATTTTTTACTGTATAAGTTGAAAAATCCGAAACAAAACAACGAATAAAACTTTTTCGTTGATCAGTGTTATTCATTGTTCTCGAGATTCTATAGCATTTGATGTGTTACGTGTATTACCACTGCTGAATAATTATCGCCTGGTAAATTATATTTACACGTAGCATCACTACGGACAGGCAACGCGTATGCTATACAATGTACTTTCCATCAAAGGCCATAACACAAGTTCTGCTAAACTCCATTGAAGACACGAAGTTTCACGGGGCATTATTTATAATTCTAGACGATTCCTTGAGGAAACGTAATAGATGGCTCAAGATATACACAGCCTAGAAACTGTAAAGCAGGTAAAATCGTATTTCACGAACGATTTTATATTAAAAACTGAAAAAAAGGTGGAATCGCCTTAGGGATCGGTAAATGACGGTCAGTAAGAATAGATATCTGCAAAAAAGGGGGGGGGGGTGAAGCGCTACAGCGAAAGTTTTGAAGATAATTTCTCTTTAATTTTGCAGCAGTATTGGTCACATTGTAGTCATTTGATGATTTTCTCTCCGACATACAGCAAATTAGAGGAGTTCTTAGAGTTTGTAAAATTCGGGCTAATTGAGCTTTCCCCCCCCCCCAAACCAACCTCACCCCGTACGCCTATGCGGAGGAACACTTCATTAACTTTTGGCGTACATATTTTTTTCGTAGTCATACGCCTGTCTGTTTCGCCACTTTGTCTAATATCTATTAGCAACGTACCTAACTGAAAAAGTTAAAGACGGATCTCAAAGAACTTGACATGGACTGTTTGCGTAGGCTTGGCACGGAACGGAAGAACAGAGGATTGATTTTCAAAGAATAACTAGCAGTCCGTTTATCTCCCAATGTACTACTGGTTATTAATAAAACTGAAAGATTGGCGGAGGGGTCTTCAAGAAATTGCCAGAATATGTTAATAAAAAAGTAACATTATGCCTCCACCATCTTGTTGACGCTCAAGTCCTGTCTGTTGAGGTCGGTCATGGAGGACCCACCCAGACGCCCATCCACCTGAACCACCATGAGTGGCTCTGCATTCGTCAGTAAATATGACATTGAAAAAATCAGTTTTCATGTTCTCTTCAGTTCATTGGACCCTATTTTCTTCATCAGTTTCGGCTAGAAGTGGTTGTTTAATATCCTTTTTGACTTTCCTTAGCTTCTGCAGAACCTCACATCTTGTCTTTCTGCATAATCTTGGGGCTCCAGAGTCTTCAGATATCGCCTTACTTGTAGAAAGTTGTTTTCTAGCGATAGAAACCTTCAAATGTCGCATATCCTGAGCAGTCAATTTCCTCGTGGAGGCTCTATCCGGAGTTTTCTGGTTGACTTTACCTTCAATTGCATAAGCCTCAATTGTTCGGCGATCACGCTGTAATTTCTTCGGAAACTTCGAGTGTTGTCTAACCAGAAGCCAATAACGAGGTCACTCTGATGTTTTCTTCACTAGTTAGACCGCTTTTCTTACCCATGTTGATTAGAGAGTGATGCTGCATAATCTGGGGTAACAGCAGAGCCCCGTGCGATAAGCAAATGTTGCCAAAACGTGGGAAATGGTTCTGTTTTATTTTAGTCTAATTGTTTTTATAGTCGCAACATACCTGTGCACTAACTTATTAAACTTAAAAATTATTTGCATGATCAGAGGTAACATAACATACTTTATAAGTATCACCGTCTTTATTATTACCATTAGCTACTAATATTATTGCAGCACCCTACTGCCAGGACGGTAGCCACGTGCCCTTACCTGGTCCCAGCGGCGGCCCGGCGGCTAGTGATGAGGGCGCTTACCTGTACAGCTGTGGTGAGTCATGCTCAGACTCTGCTTGAGCGAGTGTAACTCAAAATTCACATACGACCCATTACCTTACAGGATTCATCCAGGTTGATCTGATATTACTATGCTGGATGAATCCCAACCCAAAGGTAACACGCATTAAAACATTGCAAGAAACACCGTCATGTGTTTGTACAGTATATTTACATGTTGAACAAAAGTATCGACATAGAAAACGCCAATATTTCGGGATTAATTAACCATCTGCAGTACTTAAAATCAAGGGTGAGAGCGTCTCAAACTAAAATATAGATATAAAATTAATACTTTTAGAAGGCAACATCTTTGATTTTAACTTCTGAAGGTGGGAAATCACTCTCGAACGGCTACGTTTTATTATGTCGATGCATTTGTTAATCTTATGGAGCTATTCTCAGTTTAATATTTATATATTTGTAGGTTTCGTGGCACGCTGTTCACGAAATCGGCAAAAAATAGGCCAGATTACAGATTTTGTAATTATGTTGGGCGGAAAATCGATAAGCGAAAATTAAACCTTGTTGTAGATGTAGAAGATGGCCTCAATTATTGGACTTTTTTGATTGAAAGCACTTCTTATTCAGCAGAAGATTAAATCCAAACAATGAAGAGATTTACAGCTTCTGCTTCTCATAGTTTTATCCATCGAAACTATATTTGCTCAGAGTTTATGAAGTACAAATTGAGCAAATGCTCTACGAAGCATAGGAGAACGAACTTCATGGTGTAGTAGCGGTACTCAATTATATTTTCCAGCTTGCTTTTTTCCTTTGACGGAGCAGTTATCACTTGAGCACCAAAATTTCGAAGTACTAAAATTTTATCATGGGGTGTACAAGATACGCAGCGGAGAATTTAATCAAATTCATTGGTGCTTTACAGCTTACAATCTTTATTTTCATAATCTTTGTTCCTTCGTTACTTACTATGGCTGCAGTGATGGATCCAACCCCTTCTCATAGGGGGCGGTCATATATTATGGCGCCACGGTAAAGAGATGAAACGGCCCTCTCATATATTATTCAAGCCAAGCCTCCATTAGCCCCCAGTTTCATTGCCATAAACCCTCATATATATTTCTATCAAATAGCAACCATAATTTTTAAAGAATCAAATAACTTGACTTCATTTCGCGTCTATGACCTCAGGGGTATATTCTGACGGGCCCTTTGCCAGCCCCAATATATTTGGGGCTCACAAACCCAAGAGTCCCGAGTGCCTTCTCCGCAGGGGATGATGCAGCTATCCTCAGTTCCTGCTAAAAAGCTGAAGTTGAGAAGAGATGGACAGGCTAGTGCTATAGCTGGGTACTCAGTCTTCCGCAGTCTGCTCATCTCTCTCTCTCTCTCTTCCGTCAGGTAGTACCCCTCGATGCTCTTTTCCGTTCCTCTCTCTTCTACATCTTTTCGGCCAAAGCCCGTACTGGTGATGGCAGGGTCTGGAGCGCGTGGATAGGTGGCCACTTTCGTAGCTACCATGGCTGTCGATTTGTTTTTTTTTTTTCCTTTTTGAAGATTTCCTTTGTTTATGGTGTATGTTCATTTATTGAACTTTGCGTGCCTGACAGATATCAGGACATGGATGAAAACCCCGGCCCTCGTGGTTTTGTGTTTGGCTCCTTCCGCATTTTATGTACTAATTGTCGGGTTCTATATGGTAATTTGGCGGAGCTCGTCGTAGCCTCTTCCAAGTATGACCTGGTGCTATGCTCGGAGACGCTCGTCTCAAGCCATCGCCATGTTTGTGAGCTGATGATCCCGAACTTTGAAAAGCCAGTGCTGCGGTTGCGAGACTCCTGCCCTGGATTAAGGGGTTTGGCTGCTTATGTTTGGAAAGGTGTTGTTGTGTCTAGGCAGCGTGAATATGAATGTCCATGTTGTGAGCTGATGGTGCTTTGAGTCTGTGGCTCATTCAGGAACTTTTATTTCTTATCAGTTTACCGCAACCCGTCTGCTGATGATAGAGTCTATGATTGTCTCTTAGATGCGACGGCTAGAATTCAGTCGTCGGAAAGGCGTTCTGCTTTTGTCTGTAAGGGTGATTTTAATTGTCACCATGTGCATTAGTTAGGCTCTGGGAGGACCGATTGCCATGGCCATGCAAGCTTCAATTTCGCGGGTGCCTCTGGTTGTGAGCAGTTGGTAGAGGGTCCCACCCATTTCATGGGAGGTGTTTCTAAGCTACTGATGACTGATGATCCTGATTTGGTTTGAGTGTCATTGGTGTCTCCCATTGGTTCTTCGAACCTTGGTGCGCTCTCTCTGAGCTGCAAGTTCATCAGCGGGTCCCCTGAGCCACTGTTTGGAGTGAAATATTTTTGAAGTCCAGAGTGAATTGGGATGCTGTCTTGGGTGCCATCCTTGTGTTACATTGAAATGTTGTGAGAGAGTCTCCTGATCCTGGATCTACTTTGGATCTCCGTTTCTCTGACATGGTGCGCGCCTTTGTCCCTTCCAGCTTCATAACGGTCAGGACAGGCGATCAGCCCTGGTTTGAAGATACCTGTAGGCCCAGAAGGCGCACCAGTTGAAGCGGGAGGCATATGCCCGTTGGCGTACTAGCCGGTCGGCTATTGACTGTCAGCGTTGCAGGGAACAGCAGCGTCGGGCTGGTGATACTTATGAGGAAGCTGAGAGAGCATAACTTGAGGTCCAGGGAGTTGTTAGTTTCGTCTGCTAGCGCACATAAGTAGTGGTCCACCCTGAGGAGCGATGAGCTGGTATGAGCTCTTCTGCCCCCCCCCCTCTTTAATTGGTGCCGGTGGTGATCTTGTTGCGCCCCCCGCTGCCAAGGTGGACCTTATGTTGCGCTACTTTGATGAGGAGCACAGGGGGTACGCATTCCCGGGTGCCCATTCCCATGGCGTGTGATCCCGAGACGAGGTTCTCCGGTTTTGCTTTCAGATCTACTTAAGTGCATCGCCTTCTTCTTGACCTGGACCCCTGTGGGGGCACTGATCCAACGGGTATAGTTCCCCTCTTTCTTCTGAGGGTGGCTGGTGTGCTCGCAGCCCCGCTTGCTTCCGTTTTCCGTCAGATGTAACGACTGGGTTCTTTCCCGGAGTGCTGGCGTGTTGCCCATGTGGCGCCTGTTCCGAAGGGCTCTGTTTCATTCCAAACCTCCGACTATAGACCCATCTCGATCACACCTGTTTTGCCGGAAGTTTATGAGAAGTTGGTTGCGTCAAGGTTGGGATCTTTTCTTGAGAAACAGGGTGTCCTTCCTCCAACACAGAATCATTTTCGTAAGGGCTGCGGAACTTGTGATGCTCTGCTACATATTTCTCATGTGTTGCAGCTGGCTTATGATGGGGGTCATAAGACAAGGTTGGTACAGCTTGACTTCAGTGCTGCTTTCGATCGCGTGAATCACCTCGGGCTGCTCCATAAGCTGAAATTGATGGATATTGGTAGTTCACTATTTGCGGTAATTAGTCAGTTTCTATCTGACAGACGTCAATGTGAAGTTGTTGATGGGAAAAGGAGTGAGTTTTTGAGCGTGGTTTCTGGTGTCCCATAGGGTAGTGTTCTGGGCCCATTATCAATCATTGCATACACAGTGGACCTGTTTGATCTTGTTAATAATTTACTTGTAGGTTACGCTGATGATGTTACTTTCCTGGCTTTTCACGATAAACCTAGTGATAGGTTGGAGGTTTCAGAATCCATTCAGCATGATTTGGAAGTGATTGATTTTATTGGTATTCTAGGTGGGGGATGATGCTAAATGCGGGCAAGGTTGAGACTATGATTGTGTCCACGTCACGTACAGCTGGAACCTCCTTTTCCTACACTCATACTGGATGGTGTGTCACTTCCTGTGGTTGATGACTTGGTAATCTTGGGTGTCAATTTTGATCCAAGGTTGACGTTTGAGCCCCACATTCCTTCGGTTGCCTCACGTGCTTCCCAATAAATTATTATTATTATTAAATCACATCAGGCTGGCGACGTAGGAACGGAGAAACTCCATGAGGTTAACAAACCCCCACGCAACCAACCCAGCGGGTGGAGAAAACAAAAGAATGAAGAAGAAGAAGAA
>LQNS02278124.1:7709986-7721831 GCA_001587735.2 Parhyale hawaiensis | reverse complement strand
ATTTGTTGCCTGCATCGGCTTTTAGTCGTGTTGGCCTGCAGGCTTTTAAGTCGGCTGTTAATGGTTTTTTGCTGGATTTCCTTTAGCAGCGTTTTGGGCTTCCCGGTGTTGCAAATGCTTCATTTGGGTTGTGTTACCTGTCCATGGGAGCTCAAGCGTGAAGTTTTAATAATAATAATATACAATGAACAACAAAAGGCCCAGAACACTACCCTGTGGGACACCAGGAACCAAATCTAGAAAACTCACTCCTCTTCCCATCAACAGCTACACATTGACGTCTGTCAGATAAAAATTGACTAATTACCGTGAGAACTGAACCACCCATGCCCATTAAGCTCAGCTTATGGAGCAGCCCAATGTGATTCACGCGATCAATAGCAGCACTGAAGTCAAGCTGTACCAATCATGCCTCATGACCCCCATCAAGAGCCAGCTGCAACAAATGAGAAATGTGAAGCAGAGCATCACAAGTTCCTAAGCCCATACGAAAACTATACTGTGTTGGGGAAGGACAGCCTGCTTTTCAAGAAAGCAACCAACCTCTCATAAACTTTCGACAAACAAGGTGTGATCCAGATGTGTCTATAATCAGACATACGGGATGAAACCGAGCCCTTCGGAACAGGCGTCACATGGGCGACACGCCAGCACTCCGGAAAAGAGCCCAGCCGCAACATTCGACAGAATACGAAAGCAAGATGGGCTGCGAGCACACCAGCCACCCTCCGGAGAAATAAAGGAAACACACCCGATGGATCAGTGCCCCCATAGGGGTCCACGTCAAGAAGAAGGCGGTTCACTTCAGAGGATGTGAATGTAAAACCGTAGAATCTCAGTTCGGGATAACATGCTAAAGGAATATGCACCCGGTCCCGGCTCTGCTTCCCATCAAAGTAGCGCAACAAAACGTCCGCCTTGGCAGCGGGGTCCGCAACAAGATCATCACCAGTGTCAATTAAAGGAGGCACAGAAGAGCTCACACGAAGCACAGCGCTTGTCAAGGTGGACCACCACTTATGTGCGCTAACATATGAGGCTAACAACTCCCTGGACCTCAAACTGTGCTCCCTCTCAGCTTCCTCGTAAGTAGCACCAGCCCGACGCCGCTGTTCCCTGAAAAGCTGAAAGTCGACATCAGACCGGCTAGTACGCCAACGGGCATATGGCTCCCGCTTCAACTGGTGAGCCCTCCTACAGGCATCATCAAACCAGGGCTCATCGCCCGTCCTGACAGTTATGAAGCAGGAAGGGACATAAGCGCGCACCATGTCAGAGAGAAGCCGATCCAAAGTAGACCCAAGATCAGTAGACTCTCTCACAACACTCCAAGATAGCGCAAGGATGGCACCAGAGACGGCATCCAAATTCAATCTGAACTTCAAAGATATTTCACGCCTAACAGTGACTCTGGGGACCCACTGACGAGCCTGCAACGTCGGAGATAGGGCACCATGGTTCGAGGAACCAATGGGAGACACCACTGACACTCCAACCAGATCAGAAACATCAGTCATCAGTAGGTCAAAAACACCTCCCATCAAATGGGTAGGACCTTCAATCAACTGCTCACAACCAGATACACTCGCGAAATCGAAGGCGGCATGACCATGGCAATCAGTCCTCCCAGAGCCTAATCATTCCACATGATGACAATTAAAGTCACCCATAAAGGCAAAAGCAGAACGCCTATCCGATGACTGAATTATGGCCATTGCATCCAGGAGAAAATCGGAGACCATATCATTAGCATACGGGCTGCGATACACTGAGAATAAATAAAAGTTCCTGAATGAGCCACAGACTTGAAGTACCATCATCTCGCAGCATGGACACTCATATTCACTCTGCCTAGGCACAACAACACCCTTTCGAACGTAGACAGCCAAACCCCTAAATCTTGGGCAATAGTCACGCAACCGCAGCACTGGCTTTTCAAAGTTCGGGATCATCAGAAACGTGGCGATGGCTTGAGACGAGCGTCTCCGAGCATAGCACAAGTTCATAATTGGAAGAGGCTACAGTTAGTTCGGCCAGATTACCATATTGACCCCGAACATTACTGCACAAGATCCGGCAGGAGCGAGACCCAAAACTACGATGACCGGGGTTCTCTTCCACATCCGGATATCTAGTTATGAGGCGCACAACGAACGATAAATAAACATATGCCATAAGCAAGGGAAATCATGAAATAAAATCACAAAAAAGCAAATCGACAGTCTTGATGGCAACGAAAGCGGCCAGCTATCCACGCGTCCCAGACCCTGCCATCATCAGTACGGGATTTGGCCGAAAATAGGAAGAAAAGGAAGGAAAGGAAAAGAAGATCAGGTATTACTACCCGAGGGAAGGGAGAGAGCAGCAGACTGCGGAAAACTGAGTACCCAGCTATGGCACCAGCCTGTTCATCTCCTTTCAGGAATGACTTTGGACCAAAAACGGTCTCATCCGCCGTTAGAGTGGCATTTCCTCCATCTCAGGGGCTACCTAGAGCTCCAAACCCAAAGCCAGCTCACACAAACAAAGGGGCGCCCGGTGGCCGGACAATGGGGGCGGCCTCATAACGCGCAGGCCACGCGAATTATCATATAGTAATATAATTATCATATCTATCTATCTATATTATACTAAAAGTCTGTGACCCGAACTTGCTTGTTTATTTATTTACTTGTGTCTTGTTTACTTGCGATCTTGTTTGACACAGTTTCTTTACTTTTAGATAGGGAATAAATTCGAGGGTCCTCTGGGGGCCGGGGGCCTCTGGCCTATCCTGGGGCATGGATTAGCTCTTTAATTCAATGGTATCTGTGATACGGAAGATGAACTGAGCTGGGCCTCAAGAACAGGCGGTTCCATGGGCAATACAACTGAAATACGTTACATATAACAATTTCACTTTGCCTACAACCTGGGTGCTGAATATTCGTTAGAGAAGCTAGGAATCGGTTGATATTGAACCGAACGGGCCGCTCCTTGATGGGCAGAAGAGGAGGGCCGAATAGCGGGTGGTTTATGCCCAGCTAAATAACACCTGCTTTTATTGCCAAAGCGAAGACGATCGTGATGGCGACCCAACGGGTCAAGGGTCGTCTAGTATTATACTAAAAGTCTCTGATCCTTGTGTGCTTGTTTACTTGACACGTTCATTTGTGTCTTGTTTTACACAGCTTCTTTGCTTTTAGACGGGAAGAAATTCGAGGGATGAAGGTTTAATTCGATTGTATCTGTGATACGGGAGTTAAAGTGAGCTCAGCCTCAAGAACGGGCATGATAAATTCAACAGTGCCATGGGAAATACAACTGAAATACGTAGCATATAAACTGATTTTACTTATGGCCTGGGTGTTGAATATTCGTTAGAAAAGCAAAGAATCTGTTGACAGTGAACCGTATGGGCCGCTCCTTGACGGGCAGGAGAGGACGGCCGAATAGCGGGTCCGAATTTAGCCCAGCTAAATAACACCTGTTTTTTTGCAAAAGCAAAGACGATCGGGATGACGACCCAACGGTTCACGGGCCGTCTAGTATTATACTAAAAGTCTGCGAACCGGTCTTGTTTGCTTGTGTCTTGTTTATTTACTTGTGTCTTGTTTGACACAGTTTCTTTACTTTTAGATGGGGAAGAAATTCAATGGACCTAGGGGGGTATATGGCCTATGGCCTGTCCTATCTGTCATAGATTAGCTCTTTAATTCGATTGTATCTGTGACACGCACGTGGAACCTGCCCCTTGGTTGCAAGAACGGGCACGATAATTTAAAAGTTGCTCTGGAAAATACGACTGGAATACGTAACATATAAATCGAATTTGCTTTCAGACTGCGTGTTGAATATTCGTTAGACAAGCATAAAATCTGTTGACAGTGAGCCGTATGGGCATCTCCTTGACGGGCAGAAAAGGACGGACGAATAGCGTGTGGTCTATGACCAGCTAAATAACGCCTCCTTTAGTGCGAAAGCAAAGACGATCGTGATTATTATTATATTCAGAAATTTGAGTCTCCGTTTCCACAACAAAGGCGATGTCACAGAGAAAGAATGAAGGGACACGTAGTGTGATGATAGACATCAAACCATGCACGGGGGTGTTCCCACACAGGATCAACGCGCATGGGAACAGCAAGTCGAGAAAGAAGAGGAAGAACAGATGGAGGAAAGATCAGTAGGAATAAAAGGTGGGAAGGAAGCAAAGAGGGCACGAAACACAGACAAGACGATCGTGATGACGACCCAACGGGTCACGGGTCGTCTAGTATTATACCAAAAGTCTGTGAACCGGTCTTGCTTGTGTCTTGTTTGACACATCTTCACTTTTAGATAGGAAGAAATTCGAAGGACTAGGGTAGGGCCTGTGGCCTATCTGACATAGCTTCTTCGCTTTTGGACGGGAAGAAATTCAAGGGACTAGGGCACAGCCCCCAATACTTTCATGGATTAGCTCTTTAATTCGATTGCATCTGTGATACGGACGTGGAAACAGCCACTCGGTTGCAAGAACGGGCAAGATTATTTCTAAGTTGCACGGGAAATACAACTGGAATACGTAACATATAAATTGAATTTGCTTACAGACTGCGTGTTGAATATTCGTTAGAGAAGCATAGAATCTGTTGACATTGGGCCGTATGGGCAGCTCTTTGACGGGCAGAAAAGGACGGCCGAATAGCGTGTGGTCTATGACCAGCTAACTAACGCCTCCTTTAGTGCGAAAGCAAAGACGATCGTGATGACGACCCAACGAGTCACGGGTCGTCTAGTATCATATATAATTATCATATAATTAAACTTAGTATTACTTTTAAAGATATTTGGTAGCTTCTATTAGGTATAATATTCTGCAATTTATATGGATTAGTGGTAATTATCAAGACAGTTAATTAAAAAAAGACTGTTTTTTGCAGATATAGTGTATTTTTCGTGGTAGAATCCAAATCTGAATTCAGTTTTTGTCGGTTAAACCCAGTTTTTTAGTTGTAGGAAAAACCTATCCTATTATTTTCCTATGGGAGAAAATACTCAACGATGGAACAGTGCACTGGGCAATATGATTTTAAAAGGTTGTCCAGTGCACTGTGCCATCGTTGGGTATTTTCTACCATAGGAAAACAATGGGATAGTTTTTTTTCCCTATAATCAAAAAACTAGGTTCGACCGACTTAAACGAACTTCATATTCGGATTCTATAGTAAAAATACGCGATAAAAGAAAAAAAGACCTTTTTTAATCTACTGAAACTTGATAACTAACCAATTTTTGTCATGGAGTTTAGTCCGTAGTCATGACAACGTCGTTTATATGAACAAAGTTCAAAGTTTTTTGACGAACGGATTATTCTCGCGCGTTCGCGAGGGTTACCTTACTTTTTGGCCAACGTGTGTCACAGCTATAAGTCATTTTTCATGAATGATGTTTTCGTCGTAAATGCTCAGTTTTTGAAATATTTAACTTAAGAAGCTTCCATTGTTTTTCTTGGGAGAAATAACGGGCGAATCCATAGGAAGGTAAACTATCCTAACGAAAACGATTTGAAAAGCCACCAATACGGGAGCAAACCTAATAACAAATTAACGGATGAAGCGATGTTGACAGCAAAAACACTATGGAGCTCTGTTTCATTTTGACACGCAACAAGGTAGCAAAAATTCGACACGGCTGCGTGTCCATTCCCCAAATATATACGGCAACACCCAACAACAAAATTGTGTGGCAACTGACTTACTACTAAACAGGCTTCATCCGATGTAATTAAACACAGTACAAAATATAGATCAAAACGCAAATAAAATGTCGGTATGCATACCTTTTGATGCAATTGTTGAAGGAGTTAGCGGAGATATTGGTAACTTTTTACAAAAGTCCAATATGGCGTCCAGCTAATTCTTTGTTATATATCGATAGTAATCTATAGAAGTGCAGTAATACCCATGTATTTCAGTCGGAAATGAATAGTTTTTAAGATATGCGACTTTGAAGTTCCCATTGTTTTTCTATTGAAGAAAATAGCCGGCGTCGTTGTAGGAACTTTATTAACCCATCATAATTTAATCTAACCCAACCCTACCTTAGGCTCCGTCCAGACTGCCGCCAAAATCTGCCCACACTATGGCGATTTCACCGATCGCTGCGAAATTCCGTCCTCAAATCGCAGCTTTGAGCGTATTCGCGACCGTCCAACTTGCTGGATATTTCCGCGCGATTTAGGCTGCGGCCAAGACAGGTTCACCTTGTAATATTCTGTTTCTCTCACGCAAACTGAATTAATTCGGTGTTCCAAAAGGTTTCCTTGCTTCTTTATAGACATATGAACAGTTTTATGCGTTTCTGAGTTTTAATTCACTGCAAATTTGACGAGAAATGTGGAACTTCACTGCAGTAGTGACACTTGTGTTGAGAACCGAGTCAACGGTAAACATTTTATCGACGTTTAGTGGTTACACACTTGTGTTTAAGAGAAGAAATAAAATATCTGAACACTTTGCACTAAGTACGGGGAACATAAATTGTCGAGGAACCCCACATAAAAATCCATTCACTTGACAATCTCGAAAATAATACCGAGAGGTAAAGAAAAGTATGAAAATGTCAACCCGAGCTCAGTTGGCCATATGCATATTGCTGAAGAACGCACAAAAGTAGTATCTGCATTTAGAATCAGTGCTTATTTATAGTGGTGTTGATACTAGAAGTAGAACTAAAATAAGTTATTAATAGTGACAAAATTGTAGTTTTTTGGATCAAGGTGCGTGAGCAACTGAGTTCTGCTGAACATCTACGCTTAATAAATTGTCACGCGTCGCTGACTGCTACAATGCACCGTGCGACAGTGTGGACACCGCTGCGAGATTTTCACTGCGTTTACCTTACCTAACCTAACCTGACCCAACCTTACCTAACCTAACCTTACCTAATCTAACTCCAACTAACCCTATCAAACCAACTTGAATGTTAGGTTGGATTCGGTTAGGTTAGTTTGGGTTAGGTTAGGTTAGATTAGGATAGGATAGGTTGAGTTGGGTAAGGTTATGTTGGGTTAATAAACTTCCTATGGGGTCGCTAGCAATTCTCTAACAACGCCGGTTATTTTCTCCTATTGAAAAACAATAAAAACTTCAAAGTCATGTATCTCAAAAACTATGCATTTCCGACTGATATATATATGGGTATCACTGCACTTCTCTAATAGACTGCGATCAATATCTAGTAGTGAATTTACTGTGCGCCATATTGGCTTTTTTGTAAAAAATTACAGAGACATTAATGTATATTCACTGCACCGGCTAGTCAAAGTATATACACAGCGGAGCGGTATGACCTTACACTCACGACTGTCAAACTGCAACTGGCAATTAAAATATTTGGCAGGTGTCTCGCACCCGCTGCCGGAGGGGGGGGGGGCACTATCGTCGTTCACGACGATTTTGCGGTCAAGTAAGCTTTTCTGCGCGCGCCACCACTAAAATAAACACTACCTAGGCTAACTTAACCTACCCATACCTAACCTAACCCAACGTCATTACCTAACCTTCTAACCTAACCTTACCTAACCTAGCCTAACCCAACCTAACCTTTCTAACCTTACCTAACGGTACCTAACATAACCTTACCTAACCTAACTTAATCAGCGATACAACCTGCAGCGCGGCGCACCAAGTGGAACGCCACTCAAACGCACACGATCTGCGTACACAAACAAGCTCACAAATAGTCGCGAACGACGATAGCGCTGCCGGGGGCCCGCTGCCCCCTAACATTTTTCCCTCATAATCATAAACTATCCTGGAAGATATTCTTCTTCGCTCAGAAGGTGAAATTAACGTTAACCATGCACCCCAGTTCTGGAATTGCCTTGACAGGAAATGTTTATCTTTAAATGTAACAAAAACAAAACGCGTAGAAAAGGTAAGTCCCGTTTGCGCTACCGTCGTTCACGAAACCTTGTGTGCGTGTTCGTGTACGCAGATCGTGTGCGTGTGAGCGGCGTTCAAGTTGGCGCGCCGCGCTGCTCGCTGTATCGCTGATTAAGTTAGGTTACGTTAGGCAAGGTTAGTAAGCTTAGGTTGGGTAAGGTTAGGTGACGTTAGGTAACGTTAGGTTGGGTTAGAAAGGTTAGGTTGGGTCAGTTAGGTTAGAAAGTTAGGTAAGGAGGTTAGTTTATGTAGGTAAGGGTAGGTTAGGTTAGGCTAGGTTAGGTTAGCTTAGGTAGTGTTTATTTTAGTGGTGGCGCGCGCAGGAAAGCTTACGTGAACTCAATGGTGTCGTGAACGACGGTAATGCGTCCAGTTTTACCCCACGTCTTCCATAAATATCCAATATGCTTCACAATTCATTTCCCCGTAGAATTAGTGCTATGGAACGATTAAACCATTGTCTCAAATAAAATCACTTTCAATAAACAGCGGTTTTTTCTTTCGAAATCAAGTTTAGCGATGGACAGGGGTTGATAATGTGAACAGTGAACCATATTAAACGGTACTCAAAGAGCAGAAGCATGGAGGAAAATGCGATTGAGACTACGAAAGTACAGAGAAATAATAGTTTTAGTAGGAACAAAATGTCATCGACTCGTGAAGCACGGGTTGATTTTGATTTCGACTTTGCTGGCGAACAATGCGTTGAAGTCACTGGCGCGAACTTTGATAAAAAAAAAATTAGGCTCTAAAACCGAACGAAATGGCAAGGGTCAAAGTGGCGGTGAAGTGCCGAACATGTGATAGTAATATCAGATATGAAAACACGATTAATTACAAAAAGTGTAGAAAATAACTAAATTAAGAAGTAAATATGCATGCAAATATAGTGTAAGCGCACACAAATACGTATAGAAGTGTCTCAAAATAATTTTTAATATGTAAGTATTGAAAAATATATACGAAAGGTAAACATGAAGTTTTGATCGGTGAGACAAGTATGAAAACATGATTGAAATGGCGAAACAAGGAGCGAATAACCGATCGGAAGCGGCAGTGCGAATAGCTGATCGGAAAATTTACTACAAAATATGACCGAAACGACAAGCTCTAAATTTGACTGAAATGGCCAACATGGGGTGTTGGCAAAGGATCGAAGGTTTGGACGAATAATTGATAGAAGCGATGAGTCTTGGAATGGATCGAAATGGCGGGCGCAGAATGGGGTAAAATCCTGCACAAATGAATGGTTTAACTCAATGGCACGTATGAAGCTTTGAAAACACTTAAGAAGGATAGCCAATATTGTTTATAATTTGTAGCTATTCATTATAGATTCGTGGAAGCGCTTCTTGCTTGGTGTAGCTTAGTTCACCCTATGACTTTTTCTACCGTAAATTAAAGTGTTGTGAATGCTGTATATCATTTCCTTGATTGAAGTGTTGAAACACTTGATAATGCTGTACTATAGATGTCTTCTCTATGCGATATGCCCTATGCGTTAGAAATAGAACTTTTTGTGGTTAAAAATTTCTATAGCTCTTTCGATGCATTTCAAGGTCGTCCAGCTGATTCGAAGATTAATCGAAAATCCATTCCAAGTCTTTCGGCTATGGGTGTAAAACGGACCGGAGCAAGGCATACCCCGTGTCAAATGTTTCCTCATCCTTTGGAGACGGTTATTCAAGCCCGTTACGGACGACAGTCTTTTGTCCTGAGCTTCACTTCACCTCGTTAAAATAATTCGTATAGTTACTGTCCTCAGAAACACGACTGTATCTAACAAAAGTTTCGATAAAATGTTTACCTCTATATCCACTGGCTCGGCAACTATCACCGCTGTGCATAGTATTTTCAAATTATTAGCTAATGTTCTCTTAGGAAGTAGAGACCTCTTTGTTGTTTACTCAGACACGGTAACGCATTCGAACGCTTCGACGTGAAAACATAAGACAAAAGACTATAGTCTGCAGCGGCCTTAAGCGAAACTGTGGCTGCATGGCAGAAGCGATGACGGGGTGACACTGGTAACAGCGAATAGAAACCAAATATATACAATTCGAGTGCACCTAAATTGAAATCTGTTTCTTCGTACGTGTGTCTGAACTATAGCTTGCAATCGACGAGCGCACTGGGCTTATATGGGTATAAGTTCCTTGGACCAGCGAGAAGCGATGTGGATGCGCAAATTAAATAGCGCGAATGAGCTACCATGCAAATATATAATTTCTTAATACATCTTCCATGATATATGCCATACGTTTTTTAAGAATATGTTGCTAAAAACATGGCCTCTCTGTTATTAGGCAGGCACTATTGGATTAGCTGGCTGAAAGTATACCTTTTAAAGTGTTTGGCATCCACTGTCCTAATTAAATAGATGAATAATTGCCTTCTATGTTGATAGACATCAAGCATTGAAATAATCTCCTCCGACAACAGAGAAGTAACCAAAATTTCCCTTGCCAGACGTTTGTTGCCCCGAACATCAATATTTTATGACAGCATCACCGTACCAGACGTGCGAAGAAACCTGTACTCGGTGCCCAATCTAGAATGTCTAGTGAAGGGACTAATAGTTATCTTGGGTTTATAGGGCATTATTTTATCTCTGAAAAAATAGTAAGTATTCGAGAGAGCAAAGCCTTCGGCAAGACGTGAACTAACATAATTGGAATGGGTAATGGGAATGCATAATGAATTACAGTGGTCAAAGTACGATCCACAAACCAACGAAGTCACGTTAGGATTATGAAGAGTTTTGGTAATTTAAATTTAAATATCAAAAGTGAATACAACTATATATAGTTTATGACTTCAACAAATAATGTTTCAAAATACAGTTGAAGATACCCATTTATACTAGACATTGTGACAGAAGTTGTACGTCAGTTCAACAGTGCCGACGTTACGTGGCGCTGCGAATAATGGTATTCGTAGGGGAAGCTCAATGTATGCTACGAAACAAGACAGGGAGTGGCTGAGATGACTGACTTTTGGCATATGAAAGCGCTATAGTGAAACCAGCGTAAGGAGTCCGGCGGGCGTGGCTAGGAACGCAAAGCAACTTGGCCAAATCTCACTTAATCGCGTGGTATAACTTGTCTCAATCGATAAAATTATATTTTTATTCGAATACTCAAAAGTGAGTTAGTCAATAGATTAGATTTGGCACTGCTGCGTTGAATTCAGTTCCGCCCCTAACGGACTGCATACGCTGGTTTGACTATGGTAATTTCAACAGGTGCGATGGCTTGAACCCGCTGGACGAATTTCCCACATTAACCCTCAAGCGATTACCCTGAGACTTCCAGAAACTCTATCTTACTCCTTGACATGGAGTTTTGAGCGGCTCAGTGTCATCGCGTTGTTTCTGATACTTGCTGCACGTTTCAAGGTGACAAAGTCAAAGCTTATGTCTCAAGTTTTGGACAAGTCAAGCCCTGAAGGCTTCATTTTCCCGCCCAATCGAACATGCTCTTTGTATCATATGAGGTGTCGACGTTTGGTCACGCCGAGACGGCAATCTCAAGTGACTCGACGTCCATTCGTTTCTCAAGCTTTCAGCACCCTTTAAACGAGAACTGGATTTGGATTACCAAAGTTTATCGGAAAGTTTCATCTAGGGCTTGGGAGCCCAAGTCCACAAGGCTGGTCAGCTTATGACATCTTGGCCAGACTGGTATGGAACGTTACTCTCAGCACACACCCTGTGCACTCATCGCCCACGGTAGCAGCAGCCTGACCTTAGCGTGCTGAACATTGCCGGTTAGAGTATCAAGCCAGGCAGGCGTTCTTTCCCGTGTAACATTTTTTGTTCCCTTGGTATTCCTGGAACTTCGTCAGTCTACATTCGCTAGATATTAGAACGCGATATCTCATGGATATTGTTTTTTGCACTATTTTGGGAATATCCCGTAGGAATATTATCGGAA
>LQNS02278124.1:7661560-7691591 GCA_001587735.2 Parhyale hawaiensis | reverse complement strand
AATTGCAGAGTACTTACCTGTCTATAAATAGTGTGACGACTCAATACGTCCTCCTGATCTGGAGTCCCCTCGAGTGCTACCTCGAATCGCGGGTCAAGGTGCTACCGACAGAGGTACTCTGCCTTACGCTTACCACTGCAAAAGTGCACATTGGAACATTCTAACTATTACTCGTGCTAACAGTTGCTCCATTGTAGTCAACTTTATCTTGCATATAACTTAGTCCTTATTTTTTAAATTGCCACGTTTTTCTTTCAGTGATCTCTAGTAACTTACCCGACGCGATGATACTAGATTAACCAACCAAGAAATAAAGAAATAAACAAGCAGACGACTCAAATGTGTTGAGAAATCTGTTCGACATTTGCACACTTCAACACTTGCAGAATTCGATGTATAGCCCAAAATCACATAATCAGCCGTCGAAGGGGTCCCTCCTACAACAACGGTCGTGTGTTGAAAATCCGAACTATTCAAACAAATTTGAAACTGCTCCTAAGATTTAAAAACATTGTGACCTCGTGATAAAGTGTTCTGTTTCTACAATCAAAAATAAATTTAAAGAAATTCGGTTGATAGGCTGCATTGCAAGATACAAACCGGCAATGTAGAAGAATCCGAAGTGTAGTTTGATGTTCGCCAAAGGGTATGAGCTTCGTGACGCGCTTAACGCATTTAACGATGAAAGCAAGTACAATAGGCTAGGCAGCGATGGCTGACAGATAAATTTCGATGATGGATAGGTGAAAATTTTTAACCCAGGTGAACTGTTTCAATGATACATGGTATGGGGAGCAGTGAGTGCTTATGATTCTGGGCCTCTGGTTCGTTCCAACGAGCGATTTAGCTTGTTAGGTCATGTCGACTAAATATTCTGTTTTCCATTATGTTGATAATTTGCCATTGGATTTCCGTTTATTACAGAACAATGCTCTTGTCAACCCAGCGGCCACTGTCACAAAATTCCTCGAAAGCCATTACGTTGCATGTTTGGATTGGCATGTCCTCTCATCAAATTTGAATCCAATAGATAATGTATGGCATTACATCAACAATCAGTTAGGCAACAAGACTTATGTTCTAGAAACCTAAACTATTAAAACCTGAACATATGTTAATATTAAAATGCAAAGAAAACAAATTCAAATAATAAATGCATTGCACTATTTTGGTACAGCATTAAAAAGTAGCATGGAATTTCATACCCCTTAAATGCTCCTCTTACTCCAAAAGTGCCCCTCTGATCCAATCCTGCCCCTGTCGCCCTCAGTTCGTTCCGGCGCTCCTGTAGTTATGGATGTATTCATGTGATGTTGCAGCCAAATTGTTCAGTAAGTATTTAAGCTGGGACGAATTCAAGATTTTTCGTCATCTCCGCCCCGGAAGACGCTACTTCAACAGTTTCTCTTCGTTTCCAATCGTTGCAATCTAGTACTTACCTATGCTACGGTGCTACCATGTAACGGTACCTCCCTTTCGAAAATTTGTAAGGACGATAGGACCTTTGAGCTGCAGTTAATCTTTATTAATCACGATCGAATCGAGAGCTAGACAACTATTTTTCCAAAACAAGTTTTAATACGAGCACTTGTCATGCTCTTCAGTATTACACAACCTGGCCCAAGAAGCCAATTAATCAAACATTGCTGCAGTCTTGTCAGTGTTGGGATATTATATTACGTTTCTGTGCTTGAAGTTTGAAAACCATAATAGAACCCAGAAGAAAAGGAAGGGGAATCTAATTCAGCCTTTATAGGGTCGATCATTATTGAAGTGACGACCAATTTAGTTCGTACCATGATTTCTACATTAGCGCAAATGTGGTACTCTGATGTGTAGTCGCATTAAATATTTGGATGTGCTCGAAGAACACCATAATCACAAACCAGTTACGAAAGTACAATATGATAATTACATCAATACATACAAAATTGTTTTAGATAATTTCAATAAATCATAACACAAGAAGTCAAGAAATACAATAATTATTCAAATACAGTAAACATTAAAATTTCTAATACTCAGGTCTAAATCTTTACACTGACTATATTTTTTACCTATTCGACCTTATAATACACTATGATTGTGTCTAGCCCTAGAATGACTGTAGCTTAACGCTCTATGTGAGTTCAGGCTACTGGCACTTTCCTTACTCCTATACACACTATTCCTTACGTTACCAAACAACTGACACTACCTCAAATCTCGGTAGGCATCCTCTAATTCTAAGACATCAAGTACTTTAAGACGGGGTCAAATCTAACTATCCGAACGAATCTGAGACCCAGTCCTTTGGTTCACAGAGGTGTTCGATAGACGCGCGAGTGCAACGATCGTCGATCATTCTGGTATACGGCTTTATATAGTCGTGTATTGCACCATCGCTAGCGGAGCGGTGTCTCGAACCGAAAAGCTGCAACTTCGAAATCGAGGTTACAGCTTCGTCATGGAAACCTTCGTCGCGCGTCACTGCTACTAGGCCTCTTACATTTTAGAACACTTGAAGGGTTACCTGGGGATGTTTTTAACAACTGCTTTACTAACTGTGTAGCACACATAAACTCGGAAATCGGACATACATATATATGTTTCGTTTTATTGATAATAACCGTGTCTGCTAATAGCGCTGGATAACTGTTACTGTTGCGATTGTAGAAAGTACTTGTTTTTATTTCACATGAGATAACGTGGCTCCGTTGCGGCTGCTATGGCAATGAGAGAAAACACACCAAAAGTAAAAAATGAATTTAGATAAAAAATTCATAATCAAATGTCTATAAGTAATAACACGAAAAACAAAAACGCGCATATAAAATAAAGTCCTAAGTCACACAACTCAATACAGAACACAAGCAAAACATTTCTCTTTCTTCATTTCTGAAGTAGAACACTACATAACACTTTTACTTGTAGATCCTGATGGCAAGCACAACATGTGTAGTGTCTTTCTACATGTCGTACTGTTATTTTTGGCGACAAATACGAATAGGTATTCTTAATTTCTGATATGATTACCATTACAGTATGTAATATATACACTAGCGAGCAAAATAAAAGAACGATTTTCATTTTTTGAAAATAAAGGTTAACCATGTAGCTAAAATATTTAATGAGTCTTTTGATGGGGCCCTAAGGAATGTATTTGCCATATTTCTACAAAATATCAGGACAAACAAAACTATACTGTATTTAATACATTAGAGCAATCTATCAAACAATAAAAAAAAAATTGAACAGTGCAAAATAAGAGAACGATCGCCTCTAAACACAATTTTACAAACAAGAAACATGGAAAAATTGTCAATTTTAGGTTTAGAACAAATAGTATAGAGTAATAAAACCTTTATTTTCAATAACTTTAGCACATCGACGATTACGCGACATCACAAGTTTCTTACAAAACTCTGGAGTTAGTTTTTCCATTCCTCTTCAATTTTAGTCCACAGATCCTTTACTGTTGATGGTTGTCGTTCTCTTACATTGTCACCCATAATTTTCCATAAATTTTCAATAGGATTAAGGTCCGGGCTTTGGGCACTGGGCAGGCCACTTCATGACTTCGATATTCTCTTCCGCAAAATATGCCTTCACTTTCTTTGCAGTAAGGCACGGGGCATTGTCCTGCTCAAAAATTGCTGGCTGATTTGGTGATGATCGTAGAGATGGGATAACATATTGCTGTACAAGATTGAGATACACATTAGCATTGACAGTTTTTTTAATGGCCACCAACGGTCAAACTCCTTCAGATGAAAACATGCCCCACACCATTATGTTACCTCCCCCATACTTTACAGATGTTTTGACACATTTCGGGTTCAGCCTGTCACCTGTTGCACGTCTAACATACCGTCTGCCATCAGATCCAACCAAATTAGATTTTCTTTCGTCGCTGAAATGCACTCTTTCCTAATCTTCGTCCCTCCAAACGATGTGCCTTTCCGCATATTCAAGTATTGCTTTCTTATTCTTCTTACTGATACGTGGTTTAGTGGCAGGACTGCGTGCCTTTAACCCACATGCATTGAGGCGACGAGAAACTGTATAGCGAGACACTTCTATGTTGTTATTGACCATCAGCTTTCTGGAAATTCCCGCTGCAGTTTCGAAAGGATCCTTCTAGGCATAGCGTTTCATAATCCTATCAACTCGAACGGGGCTTTTCGAGGGCGGCCTACAGATACTGG
Source organism: Parhyale hawaiensis (assembly GCA_001587735.2). NCBI lineage: Eukaryota > Metazoa > Arthropoda > Malacostraca > Amphipoda > Hyalidae > Parhyale > Parhyale hawaiensis. The sequence goes on along the minus strand of LQNS02278124.1, from coordinate 7,687,404 downwards.
TGATTACAGCTGTTGTTTATTTTCATCTTAGAGCTTCAAAGCACGAGAAACCACGCTTTTGGATCGGCGAGGTGCCATGTTTCTAGAATGGTGTAGTCGTAAGCGTGGCAGTTCTAGAAGTCATGTACACGGAATTGAATGTTGCCAGATGACCGAGATAAATGTGAGGATGTTTTAGAGACAATCGTTCTCTTATTTTGCACTGTTCAATTTTTGTGATTGTTTGTTAGATTCAAATGTTTTAAGTATAGCTATGTTTGCCCTGATGTTTTGTAGAAATATGTTAAATATATTCCTTAAGGGGATCGACTGCGAGGTTGAGTCAACATTTTCAAATTTTTTGTTTGCCTAAATATCATCCCCCGGGGTCTAAGGAATACTACCGTATAAGCAGAATAGCCAGCGAGCCCCTAGTCAGGAGCAGGAGGCCCGAGAATGGGGGTTTTCATGGGTGAGCCAGGCGCTGCCACTAGCTGCAGGCCCCCTAATATGAACAAAAACCTTCAGTGCTTTATAGAACGTTGCAAGGGGAGGTGTGTGTCACTCTGCAGCTCGTTTTCGTGGTTGTGCGTTGTGACTGCATTCCGTCTCCTGCTGCACCTTCACCTCCTTCTCCCTCGCCGCCTGCTGGCTCACCTGCTCTACCGCCTCGCCCCCTGGTCTTGGTGAGTACTAAATATGACTCTTCACTATTTTGTTTATTTATCGTAGTGAAAGATGAACTGCTGCACAGCGCGCAATCACTCCGCTTGAGCTCCAAACACCTGCCGCGCGCCCTCACTCGCTCATCATTCACTCATCTGGCCTCGCTCACCTGATGAGCTCCGTAGCTCGTATATAAGATACTGAGCTCCTGCGTGCTATAGTTTCTGAACTAATGAACCGATTTTCATCATTTTTGTTGTGTTTAGTAGAGCTATTTTTTATCTACACTTCTTATGGTTTTGTTTTCTTTTTTTCTCGTTTGGTGTCATTTTTTTTTTATTTTTTATGAATAATGGAACATATATATTTTTACTTAACGTTCATTTTTTGGAATTCTACACCAAAGCCAGTCATCACCAGTGTATGTAGCATTGTCTCACCAAATTTGGTGATTCTAACTTCAATAATATCCGAGAAATAAAAAAATTTAAAATTTCGAAATTTTCGAAAAAAAAATATTTTTTTTTCCAAAATTTTTTTCGATTGTTTTGAAATTCGGTATATGACTTTTTCTTGTTGAGAAGTAAGTCATACCGAAATTTTACCAAAATCCATCTACTAAAATGGAATTTGGTCCAAATCGCAGTAGATCCACTTAAGGCCCCAACAAAAGATTCATTAACCTACTCGTCATGGTTAAACTTTATTTTCAAATAATGAAAATCGTTCTCTTATTTTGCCCGCTAGTGTATAGCTAATTCTTATTGGTGCTTCAATGATTGTTGCTTTAACAATTTATTAGGTAATTCGACATGATACGAAATTTATTGAGCAGTATGATTTGTGTAATTGATAATAATGCAATACAGTACTGCTTGCAGCGCCGTCGGAAGCTGCAATAACTAGGGCTTTCAGTCCCGGTACTAAACTGAGATTTTGTGTGTGTGTGATGCCGGATTTTGGAAGAAAGATCTCGTTAATTCCCGAGAACCTAAGAAATTGTGGAAACTTGTTATTTTTCACTTTACAAAGGGAACGTTGATCTACCAGTACTGGTTCATCTGCATCCATGAAAATCATCCATCATCCATTAATATCATGCTCCTTCTGGAACGAATGCATTATATATATAATCTTTCGTAAGATGTATGTATCATCAACTAGAAACCCTCACGGCGACCATGGGCAGCCATATCTATGACCAATATGCATTGTTTAGTTCTTCAGGGTTGTTGCCACACTATAAATAAAAATGAGATAAATTTATCGCAGAAAGAAATGGCTATAGAAAGAAATGGCAACAAACTTGCTGACAAAATTCCTTGAGATTTACGGAATTTCCCCGTAATTTTTCTATGGCTTCTGGAAAAAACACCTTCGGTACCGGACTCGAACCCTCGTCCGTTGATCATGCAGTATCTATAGTGACAACTTCTGAAAATAGCCTTCGGTTCCGGACTCGAACTCTCGTGGTGCAGTATAATGGATCTCGAAGTCAGCGCCTTAACCAAGTAGCTATGCTATTAAGTACTTGAACGTCATGTTGTTGTGAAACATTATGTAAGTTTGTATGATATTGCTGTTATCAAGTGTGTTCATTTTATTTTCAACTTATTACATTTTATTCGTAATTAATTCGCATAAAACTATTCGTATTCGTACAACAGTGCGTGATCTGCTAAGTGCCGTAGTATAGAGATAATGTGGTGGAGCATAGCCTAATCTAGCATAGGCTAATCCCGCTCGAATAAATACCTGTGTTCTGAAGTAAAGTTTATTCATAAAACGATATTGCACCAGTAACTAAGTATCCGACAGATTTGCGTTGCTATGCGGATCAATTTTGATTTAATTTACGGATTTTTTTCACTCATTACTCCTAGGACAAATGATTTACCATCTGTTAACGACAGTTAAGAGGTAACTGCCATCTGATAGCTACAGCGCAAAGTAAGCGTAGATATAGTTGCTAGAGAGGGCGAGGCCTTAGTGTGACCGCCGCGGACACTGGCTACGGTAGTCCTCCTAGTCCCATGACGTTGTTTGGGCGGGGCTTAGGTCGTGACGTGTCACTGGCTGACCAGCTGTGTGGTGACGTGTCACTGGCTGACCAGCTGTGTGGTGACGTATCAGACGTGTCACTGGCTGACCAGCTGTGCGATGGTGGTTTCATAAAATCTGGTCAGTTGAAGATGTACTTATAATCTCATCCTAATAAACCACGCATGTCTATAGGAGGCGCAATGCTAAGTTTGGATTACATTAAACTAGGTATATTGAACATAAAAACTGAGCTAACCAATCTCCTGCATCTCCATAAAGTTACGAATTATTTATTTGCCCCATCGTACCCAATATTTCCTGTAGACGAAGAGCAAGTGAAGATTATCTTCCCAATCCATTTATAATTTATATCTTATGTTTGTCAAGGAGAGAATACGAACTGTAGCGCTGCTGTACAGAGTCTGGCTACCGTTGAAAAAAATGATGTACTGTGCAACACGCCGAAAATGGCAAATTCTTGCTAAATTCGAACGCGATTTCTTATTTTCACATGCCGCATGCTGTCAGCCGATCGATTGCTGGTAGTTGCTTGATGATAATTGCACTCTGCCCAAGGATAATTGCTCTTTGAAGAATGATAATCGCTCTATGCCGAATGATAATTACTCTCTGCCGAAGAATTATCGCTCTCTGCCTAATGATAATTGATCTCTGTCAAACATTGTTGCCCTACCAATTAGTATTCACACGTCGTATTCACGCGTACAGTAAGTTCACCCCAGCTTCCTCTGACGACTCAACACCCGTCCACTCAGTCGTCTCGCTGCACAGAGATGCACGCCGCTCCCGTCCCCCACTTCAGTGTTCCTTCGCAGGGGTAAGGATGGAGTGATAAATCAAAACCAAAAGAAGCGATAACCGCGCAGGTGAAGTTGTTATCAGGTCCAGGAGGACCACCACTCCACAGCTCGTTTGGAACCTTCGACATGTCGTACTGCCAGCGCCACACCCCATCGTCACCTAGTCGGGCGTCCGTCCACGATAGTTTATCTTGCGCCGCTCCGCTGCAGTTTACATCTGAAGAAGCGAAAACATGAAAACATGGGGTAGTTCAGTGGCACAGGGTTGCGGATTTGGAGTATTCAAGGGAGAGTCGGAGTATTTAAGAGAGAGTCGGAGTAGTTAGGAGAGAGTCGGAGTCGGAAACCCAGTTGCTCCGAGAGTGGACTCAAAATTTAGAGTTCGACTAAGGCTCTGGAATACCTTTTTATATAATCTCTGAATTCTTTTCAATTTTATCAAAAAGTGTTGGAGTTCAGTTGTAAGAAAAAAGCAAGTTGCAGAAATCTCATTCAATTTGGAGTGAACTAAAACTTGGAAAACATTGCACTTCTCTGCTATCCCTACGACACCGTAACACATTCGGTCAAGTGTATGAGCAAACGCGTTGATATGACGGACGTGTGAACCTGCCCTTAGATGTGAGAGGGAGAGAGCAGTGCAGGAAGGTACACCTGTTTTCTTGACATAATAGCTTGCACATTTTTTCTTTCAAAAAATGTTAGAATAGCGGAGGGTAAGAGCAAAAGTTACAGACACACAAACCGAGATACCCACGCTCAACGAGAGAAAAATAATACATAGAACGAGAGCTACACTGATCGAGAGAAGTTTTTTCGAGAGTTTCCTGTACATATGATGGTAGAAAGTGATTGTGCAAAAGTAATGGTTTTATTAAATGCTAATTTGATCAAGGAGTCGGAGTCAGAAGATCTTGAAGACCAAGAGTCAGGTTCGGACTTAGAACGTTGACTCCGCAACTCTACTTCTGCTAGCCTAGCTTCCGTACAAACAAGGTGCCTATATTTCAGACGGACTAAACCGTGTTGAGTAAGTTTTTTCGAAACTTCGAACGGACGAAACCTATCCAGTATTTACTCCCACGAAAGTTATAATTTTACTTAAATACCTATTATTTCGTTCAGAGAAGTTCTACAGTATGCTTCCTAAATTTGGGAAAATATTAAAAGAAAGACAGAAATGAACAGGGAGAACCACTGAACATGAGGAATAAGTTGTAGCATTCGCTAGGCAGGGCTACTATGGAAATCAATGGTTAGTAAAGAAAGCTGCATTTGCTTAGACCTGTTATCACCCCACGTCGGAGTGTTGCACGCTGCTGAAGCCCTCTACGTATCTTCCACTAATTATGCCACTGACTCACATTGTTCCATCATGCCGGTGTCCATGAGGAATTGGTCCACCGCCTGCCGGTAGCTCACGTCGGAGTATCTCAGCAGCCCGTCGGCTCCCATGGCTCTGCAGAAACCGTCGGCTTCATTCCGAGTGATGTTCGCGGTTGGGCACTTGGCAAATGACAGACAGAAGGGTAGATTGTCGCTAATGGGGAGGCAGCACCTGTTTTCTGGCGGATCTGTGAAACAATGATGGGAATTATTCAGCTAACTACACGATAGCACAATGCTTATCTTAGCAGCGAGTTGATATTGGAAAATGCGTTCGGCGTCAAGAAATGAGCTTCAGTTAGGCTACCTACGTTAGCTCCGAGGGCCTGCAGGCGTGTGAGTGCGTGTGATTCAAAAGCTACAGTATATATGTAGCGCGCGTTTGGTGGATTTGCGCGATCGATCGATCGCGCAAATCCACCAAACGCGCACAACATATACATTTGCATTAGAGGTGGCTGCATCGTTTGCGTGTTTCCCCAGCCTGACGCCCCGTTTCTCTTTGGGCCAGGCGCTCGCTTCACTTGAGTGATGACATCTCTTATTTCTGCGCCTCTTCCTTTCCGTGCCGCAATGTATTTGGGCCTCCCAAACCTAAGGGTCCCAAGTGCCTTCTGCGCAGGGGATGTTGCGGTTGGCCGCTGCACCTGCTGACGAGGTTAGTTTTGTAAAGTTGGGTAGGTTCTCTGATTTCCCCTTTCTATTCCTTGAGGTGGGCTGTCGGTCGAGATAGCCGACCTAGTACGCGGTTTACCTCTACTCTCGCTCGTGTGGCGGCCCCGAAAGCGGCCATCCACTTTAGTGTTTTTTTTTATTTTTTACGCTTTTTCCCGCCAGTATCAGCGCACTTGGCCAACTGAGACTTACCGACAGGAATGCTGAGATAAAATATTCTTATACTGATGTGACATAATAAACTCAGTCTCACAGCTTGGATCACGTCGTATGACGTGGGTGCGAGGATAAAACCAGGAATATAGTGACAATAATAATTCTACGCCTCTTGAATAAGAGTGGCCACAAACTAATAAGACACTTTGATACTCAGCAACTACTCCACCATTATGCTGCAGTGAACGTGATTTCGCCTTCTGTAATTCACACCTAGGATAATCTACGCTCCTTCCGGACTCGCAATACGCATTCCACTGAGGCATGCACTATCGCTCAGACAAATAAATTGCCTTAAGACATCGAGGAACCTGCTATATTCATTAGAACCATGCGTCCGTTTAGGCGTCAGCGGGCCGTCGTCTGAAAAATGGCGAAAAGAAATTTGAAAAATGCGGAAAATATTTACTTTGAAGTTAGCGGCCATTCAGATCAACTGCTTCATTTACTTACGCGACCCGAACTTTTTTTTTAGTTATAAATTGTTAAATGCTTCTCGTCATTGACTAAATGAGGAATTATTTTCAGTAGAAAACAATATCGTGCATGAAGAGAAATGAATTTGCACCAGGAAGACGGGATTCTCGTCCGTCAATTCCTTCCATGCACCCTCCATTTGTATAATGGAGAGCTGCAAGTCACCGGAAGAAGCTAAATTCTTTATATTTTCACAAAATACAGGGCAGCACCAACAACAACAACAACAACAACAACGGCGAAGAAAGATAATATGAACGGTAAAAAGGTCAAGCCGAAACACAGAGCGAACAATGTTTGTGTCATTGATGATAAACGGAACAGGTCGACGCACTGCCGTCAAGAGGTAACATGGCCTGTTACTTGCAGCAATTCTTGAGCGTGTGAGTTTCAGGGTCAGAGTGGGACAGGCCTTCTCCCCTGTGATGACGCATAATGAAGGGTTCCACAGGGGAGCGTCATTAGCTGTACCTTATTCCTACTAGCAATAAACGACATCGTAGCAGACCTACCCCAATACGTGTACGGGTCACTATACGTAGATGACCTGATGCTATACTCCTCCTCACTACATCTGGAAGTTCTACATCGACGATTGAAGCGAGCCATTGGACGTGTTTGTAGTTGGGCGACCAACCATGGCTTCGCCTTTTCTGCTGCCAAGACCTCTGCCCTCCACATCGGGCGTGCCAAAGATGTAATGTCATCCGAACTTAAACTGTATGGACAACGGGCAAACTATCACGAAGAGGTGAAATTCCTCGGAATGATAATAGATAGAAGATTGTCCTGGAATCCCCACATCGACATGCTTAGAACAAAATGCATGCGTAAGCTCAACCTACTCCAGCACCTGACGACACTGTCGTGGGGCGCCGACCGTCAAACCCTCCTATACCTCTACCAGACCCTTGTACGCTCGAGACTAGACTATGGCTGTGTCGTATATCAGTCCGCAAGGACTAAAGTCCTAGAGCGACTGGACGCTGTGTACAGTGCAGCACTAAGGCTATGCACCGGAGCCTTCCGTACATCACCCATACCAAATCTCCTCGCTGAGAGTGGCGAACCCTGCCTGCAGCAACGCAGGGCGCAACTTACCTATCAGTACTTAGCCCGCTTAGAACAAGCCTTCGATTCCCAGCCTGGGACAGTGTGTGCCGAGACCGGGCAGAGGGAGCAGACTTTCCGTACACACTTCCCTTTTCCAACGACTATGAAGCCCTCTCCTTCATAGCGGAAATTGAGCCATTCAAGGTGGCCCAGGTCCTGTTTCGAGACAAAGCAACCTGGCGCATACCAGCTTCGCTTTTTTGCCCCGGTACGCAATACCCAAAAAAGAAAGACTCACATCCCCTCTTACTAGAAACACTCTTCACGGAGCACGTGAGAGACCAACACGACGACTCTGTCCACATCTATACTGATGGCTCTAAGACGGAAGACAGAGTTGGATGCGCAGCCACTACGACTGGTGAAACTAGAGCATGCCGGCTATTACTGGAGACTTCGACTATCACCGCCGAGTTGTTTGGCGTGCGCACGGCGTTGCTCCTCATTGGAGACAGCGATGAAAGGAACTTTACATATTCTCCGACTCATCGAGTGTAGTACAAGCCATCCGAGCATACGACAGCACCCCGTCATCACCCGAATAGTAAATAAGATACAACCACTTCAAGAGGATGGAAAGTCAGTGTGTATTTGTTGGGTGCCTGGTCATATTGACTCGCGGGCAATGAGCTCACCGAAGAGGAGTCGAGGCAGGTGGCCCTGTCGGATCTGGCCGCGGCAAACCGTGCAGTCCCCTGTCGAGACTATTACCCACTAATCAAGCGAAACCTGCGCGAGCTATGGCAATACCAATGGCTAAAGCAGAGAAACAATAAACTACATACAATCGAAGAAACCGTCCGACAGTGGCACCCGTCAAATAGCGACAATCGCCGAATGGACGTCATACTGTGCCGCCTGCTTATTGGGCACACGAGACTCACTCACGACTATTTGCGTATGGGTCGTCCGCAACCTTATTGTGATGACTGTGTCGTACCTCTCACTGTCTTGCATTTAATGGCCGAGTGTCCCACTTTTTCCGACGAGCGGAGGGAATGCTATCCGGACCTAAATGGTCGGGATCCATCCTCCGATCGAGGAATGCTTTCTGAAGGACCTCGCTGCCAATTTAATAGAAATGCCCTCAAGACTTTTCTTACCAGATATAACCTCTATCATAAACTGTGATGAATCCATTACGATAAATGCTATCGTCAACTACGGCTCTGTCTGTTTCTTGGTGAGTTACATATACTTCATGTAAAATTGATAATGATATTCTTTTTAGTACTTTATAATAAATAAAATGTGGTAAATTCCGTGCCCTAGCGGAGCACTAGCCTGTGGCTAAACACAGGAATCGTTCGGCGCGATATAGGCAGTGTGCCACTGAAGCGCTAGTAAAAGTTTCTACTACTACTACTACTACTACTCGTGCCGTGCGCGCGGTGATTGCGTGCGGCGGACGTACGAAGCGATTACATCATTAAAACAAACAATCGTAGATACGCTTAAGAATAACGATTGTCTAACGTAGTTCAGACGTGGATATTCAACGCCAGAATTAGCTTTAAACAGCCGATAGTCCATTAAAAAAACGCGAGTGATAATTCTTATGTAAAAATTACACAAAAAGCTTAGCTATGCCTGAAAAATGAAGCATTGTTTCGAAGCAACTTCTGGGATACACACTCGGCTCTTACTGTCGCATTCATTCTGACGAATTTGATATAAGACATAGCAAACTTGAGTATTCTATTATTGGCGCAATTTTAACCATATGCGTTGGATAGTGTTACCATACCAATGAGCAAACGAAGACAATTTCTTGAAATTAAAATTGATTCGTGTAACGCATCACGACCAGTAGGGCATAGGTGAAGGTTGTCTTTCAAGCGATACATGAGCATAATCTCCACAATTGTTCAAGCTGCAATGAAACTGAACAAGCTGAAAATCTCGAAGATAGGCAAATGTTCTCTAAGATGTGGCTAAGGTATATATATATATATATATATATGTATCTCAAAGTGCTGCAGCTTATCTCGCCTTCAACTCGCGCATTCCCGAAGCCTTGCAACCCTTGGTGTCGAAACTTCATCGCGGTGGAATACCTTATGTACAGACTTAACACCTGCGGTTTGATCATTTTCTAGACAAATTATTGTTATACAGTGCGTTATCTTTGATTATGCAAATACAATTTTTTTAATAGTTTCAAGATATGTGTCAAACAATTAAAATGTGAATAGTAAGTTAGAGCACAGGTATGTTGTAGCTATAAAACCAACTAGGCCAAGAGAAAAAGAAAACAGAACAATTTCCCACATATTGGCAACATTTTTTTATTGTACGGGGTTCTGCTGGTACCCCAGATTATGCAACATCACTCTCTAGTCAATATGGGCAAGAAATGTGGTTTAAAAAGTGGAGAAAGATGGAAGTGACCTCGTTATTGGCTTCTGGCAAGACAACACTCGAAGTTTCCATGGAATTACAGCGTGATCACCGAGCAAGTAAGGCTTATGCAATTGAATGTAAAGTAAAAAGGAAAACTCCGGATAGAGCCTCCACGAGAAAATTGAATGCTTGGAATATGCGACATTTGAAGGTTTCTATCGCTAGAAAACAATTTTCTACGAGTACGGCGATATTTGAAGACGCTGGAGCCCCAATACTAACCAGAAAGACAAGATGTGAGGTTTTGCAGAAGCTATGGAGAGTGAAAAAGGCAATTAAACGACCCCTTCTAACTAAAACTCATGAAGAAATAGGGTCGAACGGGCTGCCGAGAACATGAAACTTGATTTCTCCAATGCCATATTTACTGACAAATGCAGAGCCACTCTCGATGGCCCAGATGGATGGGCGTCTGGACGGGTCCTCCATGGTCGACCTCAACAGACACGGCTTAAGCGTCAACAAGGTGGTGGAGGTATAATGTTTTGGGATGGAATAGTAGTTGACACCCTTATTGGTCCATTTGAAGTGACAGAAGGAGTTAAACCGAAAGCAGAAAGGTATTGCCAGTTTCTTCAAGCCAACTTGATTCCATGGCTTGATGAGCAGACTATCGCATGCAGATCCAAATTGGATTTCAGCACGATAACGTTCCCTGACACAGAGCACGGTACACTGCTAACTGGCTTACAGATGGAGGATTCAAATCAAGAACGATTATGACCTGGCCAGTGAATAGCCCCGATTTAAATCCCACTGAGAACCTCTGGGTAATAATAAAAAAGTATATGAAGGTGGTCGGTAGTTCTCGAGCAAAGTAAGCCTGTGGAATGCAGTAAACACAGCAGTAGATTCTATTCCACCATCTCAAATATCCAACCTGACAAAGTCTGTTGATAATCGCCTTAAAAAATCATGAGAAATGGAGGTTGCCATGTTCAAAATTAATTTATGTTTACCACTACCTACTAAAGACTTATTTAAGTGTTTATTGAATTGTTTTGGTTATAATTTCTTGGTTTTGGACGTTTAATAACAATATGCCTGTTCACTTGTATTTATTTCCTGTTTATGACGTTTTTACTAGCTTGTTGCATAATCTGAGGTAACAATAAAAAACTCGTAAATAAGCAAACACAAGGGCTGTTTATATTGGCCATATAGCCGTACATATAGTTAATATTGATATTTCTAAGTTAGGCACTCATATTGAAAAATTTAGTAGAAAAAATCTATTTGCATAATGAAAGGTAACGTACTGTAGTGAAAGGATAAAGTCTCCGTTACCTCTACAAAAACGATATTACAGAGGAAGAAAGATGGGGGCATACATTATGACGATAGACACCGGGAACCCATGCACGAGGATCAAGTGGTACTTGTGCATTTCTAGTCCAGCATCAGTTTTTGATGTTTTGAAACTTTCTATAGGTTAAAGAAGCTATTTTAAGACATTTCTCATGAATGCTAATTTTTGCGAAAGTGCTTAGTTTTCGAGAAAGTTGACTTTAAAGTTCCCATTGTTTTCCCATTGGAAAAATAGCCTGAGATACCAAGAAGCCTAAACTGACCTGTTTTAGGTGAAGTTGTCACTTTAGGTGAGCTTATGTTCGCCTGGGATCGCCGGGTATTTTCTCCCATAGGAAAAAAAATGAGAACTTCAAAGTCAAATGCCTCGAAAACTAAGCATTTTCCCAAAAATTAGTATTCATGAGAAATGTCTTAAAATGGCTTCTTTAACCTATAGAAAGTGTCAAAACATTAAAAACTGATGCCGGACCTGGAATGCAAATTAACCAATCAAGCTCCTTGGAACAAGTCGCGAAAGAAGAAAAACAGATGGAAGAAAGATCAGTAGGAGTAGGTATGCGATGGGAAGGAAGCAAAGTGGGCACGAAAGAGGGGCGTCCTGAACACCTAGCTAATGGCTAAGTTCACCTATACAAATGGTCAACCTCTTTGGGCGCTGGTCCCCATAACATAGGATGGGCGAACCTAACTAACCTAACCCTATATGACCCATTTTATGCCCTGTGACGGGTCTTAATTGACCTTAACCATAGAGTAGCCTATAAACAAAAAGAACTGGGCAATATCCTTGAATAGCAATGTGGTAAACCAATGGCACATAAGGGCTTACTGCAGTTAATTCCAACTAGGTATTGCTGTTATTTGAAAAAGAAAATATTCATGAATAGTTCATGGCTCTTAACTGCAGAAGCATTCTTTCGCAACGCTGAACATTTATTGAAGCATTTCAAACAAGATAGAAAACAGGAGTTCATAAGGGAAGATGGAACTATCTCGAAAAACTTGAGATACTCTCACACATATATCATATTCTAAACTGTCCAGACATGGTGATAGCCTGGTACGTAGGATAAAACACATTTGATATATTGGGTTTCGAAGACGATGGCAATCCTACTGATTCGATGGTTGATTAGTAGTAGTGATCTTCCTTATAAATTGGTTGCAAAATTTCACTCAGAGATGTGCCTCTGACATATGAGGGCATTGGCCACGTTGAACTCATCACGTCCATCACACCCCTTAATCCGAAACATTCTCAATATTTTACATTTGGGAACAGTAAAATATTTACTGTTTTTTTCTCATGTTTTTCTGTTGCAAGACATTTTGCAACACAAATAGGCCAGATAAAGCTACTAGCGGACAAAGTAACGGCCGTGCTCTCTCTCTCTAGATGTTTTGGCATATATCAAGTGGATTCTATGCTACTTAATACTGTTTTTTTACAAAACAATAAGCTTTCTAGGTTAGGCCGAGAACCATTAGACTGTTATAAGGTTAGGTTAGGCCAGGACTGGTTCTGCTAACGTTCTAATGACGTAGGATAGGTAAAGCCAATCAAAGATTGACACTAAGGAAGGCCAATCAAAGATTGACGCTAAGTAAGGCCAATCAAAGATTGACGCTAAGTAAGGCCAATCAAAGATTGACGCTAAGTAAGGCTAATCAAAGATTGACGCTAAGCAAGGCCAATCAAAGATTGACGCTAAGCAAGGCCAATCAAAGATTGACGCTAAGTAAGGCCAATCAAAGATTGACGCTAAATACCGGGGATCATTCACCTTAAAACACTAGGAGAATACTCTAAAAACACCTTAAAACACTAGGAGAACCAGTCCTTGATTACTTACCTCGAAAGCTCATTGTCGGTCCGGGCTATAGTAAGGGGCTCTCAAGTATGATGGTGGAGGTGGCTGGACTCAGAAATGCCAGGAGACGTTTTACTATCGAGAAGTTGTTTTTTTTCGTAGACTACGATTTTTCCGTTTCGTGTAGCATATAGTCCATAGTAACAGAAAGTTCAGAAAAGTCACTTATAGTCCATATTGCAGAGTAGCTTAAAGTCCAGAATGTAGTATGCAGTCCATAATTTTGTAGCGCGTAGTCCAGAAATATAGCTCTCTCTCTCTTTTATGACGTCACGAGCGCAGTGTATGACAACTTGGGCACTCCGATTGAGCTAACCTGTTCCGTGTATCATCCTTGGTTTATATCATGTGCTGACACCCCTCAGGGGGCATAGAATGGGCCTTAGGGTTTGGTTAGGTTCGCCCATTCTATGTTATGGAGCGCGGTGACCGCAGGAGGTTCGTGTAGGTTACCTTAGCTAGGTCTTCGGAACGTTTGTCTTTCGTGCCCACTTTCTTTCCTGCCTTTCATGCATGTGCATACTCTTACTTGCTCATATCTCATTCTGTTGTCCGCATTTTTCCTGACTTACTGTTCCTTTCCGCGTTGATCCTGTGTGAGAACACCTTCGTGCATGGCATGGGTTTCCCGTTTGTATCGAGATACAATATGTCCCTCATTCTTTCCTCTGTGACATCGTTCCACTCGGAAACGAAGGCGTAATCTTTCTGACTATAACTCTCTGTCCCACTCTATAGTGAACAATCTATGAGCAATTGAGGTTTTATTTGCTTGCATTGTCGTGATGCTTTCCAAGTCAGCGGTATTCAAGTAATTTACATTCTCAAGTTAGTTGATTTTTCTTTCACTTTCATATAATTGCAACTTTAGCCTTGTTTTCTGCTTCTGTGATCCATACTATACACGTTTGTATTTGAATACTTACATATCTTTATAGCTTGCCATTCATTTACTTGTTCGACGGTACCGTTGATTGCACCTGACTTAAGGTATAAACAAAATACTGTGTATAAGGAACAAAATTGGCACATTTGGTGGCGTGCCCTGTGACGTCAGTGGCGGTAAATTGCAAGCGACTGGACTACTTCGGTCGGTATGCGGTATGAATTCAATTTCTCGCATCAAGCTGCTGTCACGCTACGCCAGGTGCCCACTTGCCATCCTACATTAGTCACCCTTCAATGCCTCTCAGTACCACCCCTAACTGCACCCAGTTGGCCTACCGCCTGCTGTGCGCATTATGCCTAACGTCACGCCGCGAAAGCTTGTAACTTAGTTGAGTCACCACTTGAATTTGTATTTCACGCTAGTGTTTGTTCTCTAGTGTTGTTAACTCTATACAACAGAAACAAATATTTGTATGTGTAACTTTAACTTGCATTATATAAAATTTGTATCTGTATGTGTGCAAACCTACTGCAGTATCTAGAATTGAGTACATATCTTGTAGTTGATCATCTGTTGTTTGATGTGTATGTCGGAGTCCAATCTAATTTCGCGAATACAGTCCGAGTGTCCGAGATGAAACTGGATTGTTTTGTGCAAACTCTCTTGCTACGCTTTTCTCGAAGGACAGGTTACGTCTGAGTGTGTAACCAGTCAGGAAGACTGTTTTCGCAGTCTGATCATCAGGATTACGCACTGGTTAGTCTTAGTGGATTGACACGGCGTAGAAAGTACTTCCAGGCCTTCCTAGGATCCCTCCGCTAAATTCTTAGCGGAACCACATGGCGACAGCTGCACCCTACTTTTAAATTCAATAGAGAACCTTTGGGGGTTGATGGTGAAGGCTGTCTGCAGAAATGAACAACAGTTTGTGACAGTAAATGATCTGAGGGAAATGCTCCAGTCATCACTGCTCCACACATTCAATCTGTCACTCAGCACAGGAGAAGTGCAACAGGATTGGAAACTCGCTATTGTGACTCCAATGCATGAGATAAAAAACGTCCCAGTAATTATCGACCAATCAGCCTTACCTCAGCTATCAGAAAAACCATCGAACGCCTGAAGAAGCGCATCCCTGACAACCTGAGGATGCACCAGCTAATTTCTGACACTCAGCACGGCTTCCGAGGTAGAAAAAGCTGCTCAACTAGCTTACTGGACTTCTCTTCAAAAGTTATGGAGATCAGAGTTGAAGAAATAGGTGCGGATTTCGTTAGCCTAAAGGGCATTTGACAAAGTCCCCTATCAACGGTTCATGAGAAGCATTGGGAGCCTTGAGGTGAGGAAGCAGAATATTGCTACTTTTGAGGGTCACGTGGTTAGAGCTTTTACCATTGGCACGAAATGGAGCAGATGGAAGTTTCGAACTTTCTCTTGACAAGAGGCACACACGATGCTCGTCTCATGGAAACATCTGGTACTACCAAGGATTGAATACTGTTTACCTCTCATCTTCATGGAGGATAGGATGGGTCAGTGGATTGTATTAGTTAGATTCGTCCATCCTATGTTATGAGGCGCGGCGATCCCAGGGGCCTCGCGTAGGTTACCTTAGCCATTAGCTAGGCCTTCGGGACGTCTGCCATTTGTGCCCACTTTGCTTCCTTCCAATCTCATATGTACTTTAACTGAGCGTTGATCCTGTGTGGTAACGCCTTCATGCATGGTTTCCCATTTCTATCGTCATACTATTTGTCCCTATGTTAGATCACCGTTGTTGTGGAAACTGAGGCTAAAACTATCCAATATAATAACTATTGGATACCGAGAGAGGGAAAGACCTAGAGCACCTCGGGGCTATCCAGAGATCATTCATTGATAGAGTTCAAGGCATGCAACAATTAAGTGATCACGACAGGCTTGCCAAATGTACTTAATTCAGTAGAGATTAGAGCGCTCTACAATCATATTATGTTTGGAGAATTCTAAAAAAAAGGAATTACTATCAATGTCAATGGGTGGATTCTTGCCAGATACTTGAGACTGTATTGGTCGCACTTATTAAATGCAAATTACGATAAAAATATCCCGTTTATGGTATTGCTACGAAGTATTCTAATAGTTTCACTGTCCGGGGTGCGAGGTTGTTCAATAAAGTGCCACGTCACGTTCGAAATACTACCGGAACTGGGACTGCGAAATATAAAGACTTACTGGGCGCATACTTCCCGAAGATGCAAGACAAACCAGCTGTAAGCTGCTATGTACAAT
Organism: Parhyale hawaiensis; assembly: GCA_001587735.2. NCBI lineage: Eukaryota > Metazoa > Arthropoda > Malacostraca > Amphipoda > Hyalidae > Parhyale > Parhyale hawaiensis. Next base: position 7,671,283 of record LQNS02278124.1, on the reverse strand, counting down.
GCCGGGATAGCTCGCAACTATCCCTCCCGCAGGTCACGGATTGCAGCATCAGCTCTGCTTAACATAGGCGGCGTACATGAGGCTACTTTGACCTCGTCCAGAAAATCACGAAAGTAAGGTACGGTATCCAGAAAGAATATTCATGTTGGATACCAGAATGGCTGACTGGTCGGCAACAGCGAATGGATCTCCTAAAAGAAACAAGCGACGAGGCGCTGGCCTTACCTGGGGTGCCACAAGGTAGCGTGTTTGGGCCTCTTCTGTTTATTAATTACGTAAATGGCCTCGATCTTCCCATCGGCAGCAAAATCAATAAATTTGCATACGACGCAAAACTGTCACCAGCCGCATCGGCGGGGGCCGAATCACTCTCCAACAAGACCTTGGCTGGCTAAGGCTCATGAACTGGACCGCAACCTGGCAGATAAGCGTTAATGTTGACAAATGTTCGGTAATGCACCTAGGGCTGGACCGGAAAACTCCTCAACCCGACTGAAAATGATCGGGATAAAATTGATAACTTTCATCCAACACTGTGATTTGGGAATACCGGTAACTATCACAGACAAACAACCAACACAGCAAGTTGACAAGAGTGTTAAAATGCCATCAGAATACTAGGATTAATTACCAACAATTCTGAGTACAAATCCACGGATATAATCATTCTTACGTACAAAGCACTAGTGTTCCTGCATCAAGAATTTTCTGTTTATATTTGGCCTCATCAATGCGGTGAAGTTGATATAATGAAAAGCATCTAACGCTGAGCAAGATAATTGATACCTACCGCAGCTGCAAAACAAGTCATATGACAATCGCCTAAAGGAAATATTACTCATTTCTTTTCAGCAATAACAACTGAGGGAGCAACTAACAGAAACATTCAAATAGTTTTATGGCAACAACGACGTGCCTTCACCGGATCTTTTTGAGAGAGATGTTAATGATCGCTTGCGAAGCACCTAAGGTAAATGAAAAGTCAAGTTCACCGTACCCCTGACTGAGAAACCCACACGCACAGTTTGTGCTGCATAAATAGGTCAGCAGGTCCCTGAGGAGTATACGGCTGCGGTCGGCCACAGATCGTCTAGGACTTTGGTGCCGGTGGCAGAAGGCGCCATGCGAAAATCTGCGCCCCGACCCTCCCCATTGCTGGGAAAGGTTAGTGAATCCACAGCAGTACGCAGACCAGATGCCGACTGATCCCGTCAAGTGCAACGAAGAACTTTGGCCTACTTGATGGGGAGGTTTGAACCTGCGACCTTGATTCAGCGTCAGAACCTTAAGTGTGCAGCTACTGCGGCAGTTGTGGTTTCGCAGGCAATCATTAACGCCTCAAAAAGCCCTCAGTGTAAGCACGTTACTAAAGTCATCCAAGCGCTAGAATGTTTCTAAAAGTGTCCTCCCGAGTCGTCTTTGCTCGAGAAAGATGAGTCTGATTTCCTGTTGACGACATTTGTATAGCTTATTTGGCAGATGAGTTATCAATTTTTTTCTTGCTCTGCATTGAATTCTTTCCATTTTATGAATACTGGATTGTTGCACTGATGTAACGACCAGAATTCAATAGTAAATAGTAAATGCGGACACAATAGTGCTTTGTACGAAGAAACTGCTATCCTTGGATATATGCGCTAGAAGTTTCTGGTAATGAATCCATGTACTCTGCTTTCCATTTGGACACTCTTGTGGACTTGCTGTGTTGCTGTTGTTTGTAATGGTTATCCTAGATCACAGTGTTGGGTGACAGCTGTAAATTCTATCCTATTGATTTCTAATCGGGTTGAGACGTTCTCCAGTCTGACCCTACGCATTACTGAACATTTGTCGACATTTAAAGCTCATCTGGCGTGTTGTGGTCCAATTCTTGAGACGGTCGAGGTCTTGTTAGAGATCACTTTCATCCCAGGCATGATGACATAGTGTAGAGTCATATGCAAATTTACTGATTTTACTGCGACTATAGAGATCAAGATCATGTAAATTATGAACAGAAGTTTGCCAGGCACGCTGCATTGCAGAACCCTAGAAGAGACCGGCATCCAGTCTCTCATCTCTCCTTGGAACTCCATTCGTTGCTGCCGACCAGTGAGTCATCCTCGGATCCAGCGTTACAAGCTTCTAAAGTGATGCAACTTTATAACTGATCCTAAGCTTATGACCAGGAGTGTATATACCATTCGTAGCCGATGAATCCAAATGCTCGACACTACAATTTTAGAATCGCATGAAAAGTATCAAGTTTTGGCATTAAGAACAAAACCTCTTAAATTCTATAGTTGAGCTTCACGCACAGACTTTTGCACAATGCTCTGTGATATTTGCATCCAAGTTAAAGTTCGTGATGGCGCTCCAACATGTCGCCTGGACGGCGAAAGTTTTGCATGCTATTGGAAATGCCCCCGATGACATAAGGTTAACAATCATCTAGTTGACTAAAATCAGGTTAAACTGGACTAATTTTGCAACGGAATATACCGTGGGGGCTTTTAGGCAAGTAGTTCAATATGAGCCAAGCCTTCATCAGCAACTTACCGCAGCTGAAAGGACCCTCATCTCCAGTGGCCTGGCAGTCGATGGCACCATGTGCAGCTAGAAAAATAATGACAATCAGGATAATAGGAATAACTTGCAGGACTCATGGAAATTAAATCGGGTAATGAACGTCTATATTTTCAAATATGTATTAAACTTAAGCAACGCTAGTACAACTCTCCTTAGTTCGACCTCATCCTGATCTTCTAACGTAACTCTCCCCGTCTACACTAAAACATGTCATTTAACCCATGACGAACTCCAGCTTAGCGTAACGTAGCCCGTCTACCGGAACCCATATCATCTAAGCTAACGCCATCTTGAATCCCAATCAATGCTCAATGTCTATCATGATGAAAATCACACGAACTAGCGCTCCTTATCTAACATAACGCTCTTTATTATGCTAATCTTACCGATTGCGTTTCGTCTACCCTAACGATATAATCGACTAATCTAACGCTCCTCGTTAAACCTAACGCCCTTTATCAAACATTGTTCTATCTCGCTTTACCCAACGCTCCTAATGTGGACTAATGCATTTCCTGTAATCTAAGCCTTCTCATCTAACCTAACTCTTCTTAACTAACTTAATGTTTATGATATATAGTCTAGCGCACTGCTCTAAAGCTCTTCACCTAAACACTTTTCCTTTAATACAACGCTTTATAATACACCTAACGCTCAGTCTACCATCGGTGAGTTTTTGAATGTAGTATCTGGTGAACCACAGGCCCGGGCATAAGGTTGTGTTCTGGGTCCTGTATTGTTTATAGTATATACGTACAGCGAATTTGTTTGATCTTGTTCATAATTTACTTGTTGGTTAAGCAGATGATGTTACTTTACTGGCTGTTTGCGAGAATCTTAGTAATAGGTTGGAGGTTTCAGAATACATTCAGCCGGATTTGGAGGTAACTGATTCCTCGTGTTCCAGGTGGACACGAGATTAAATGCAGGTAAGGCTAAAACTAAGCTCTTGTCTAGGTCATCTGCTTTCCCCGTACTCATACTGGATGGTGTATTGCTTCGTGTGGTTAATGACCTGATTATCTTGGGTACCACTATTGATATTGCGTTAACGTTAGAGGCCTCCAATTGTTTGTTCAGTTGCCTCATGAGCATTGCAGAAAATCGGTCTTATGCGACGTACTTGCAACGTATTTGGTTCGCTATAGTTGATACGTCACTGCTTTAGTTGCTATTTTCTCCCCCTTTTGCAATACTGCTTCTCAGTCTGGGGTTCTGTTGCCGTATGTGGTGTGATTTTGTTTGACAAAGTGGTTCATCGATGTGCATTTATGCTGGATGGTGTTGTGCCTTGCGATTTGGCGCATCGTCGCAGATTTGTTTGGGTTTACTTTCTCTATGAAATACATACTTGACGTAATAAATCAAATGTATCTGTGTGTAATAAATCTGAGTGTGCCCCTCAGGGGGCATAGGATGGGCCATAGGGTTAGGTTAGTTAGGTTCGACCATCCTATGTAATGGAGCCCCGCAACCCCAGGGGCTTAGAGATTAACTAGGCCTTCGGGACGCCTTTCTTTCGTGTCCACCTTGCTTCCTTCCGATTTCATACTCCTACTTGCTCATGCTTTATTCTCTTCTTACTCTTGTTACCCGACTCGCTGTTTCCAAGTTTCTTCATCTTGTGTGGGAACACCTTCCTGCATGGGTTCCCCGTTTCTGTCGAGGTACTATATGTCTCTTGCTCTTTCCTCTGTGATATCGTTCCGCTCGGAAACGAAGGCTGAAATCCTGTGAGTATAGCTAACATAACAATCTAAGTCTGCACGCCACTGTATAAATAAACTTGAACGACTATTTCAGAATTTAAGTCCGCCGAAGTTATTCTGCCCATATCATGGACGAAAACTGCTATAGATCTCTTCTCATTTGCTCCATCAAGTGCATTTTGTTTTCGAAACACATAAACTTTTTAATCACTGCCATTTCTTATCGTATTTCACTTCTCAAATTTTTGGAGTTTCGATTTAAATTGCTATAGGACAATAATAGGACTACTGTAATTAGCTAATCAACCTCAATTACCCGAACTTCAGGCATCGGTAGCGCAAAACATCATCTGAAAATCTTATAGAGTTACCGGACTAGTCACAGTAGTCTGAGATCTATGATTCGCGGCTCCAGCTCGTCAGTATTGGAATGTTGTGGAAAGTCTAACCTTCAGAAGTAACGTAGACTACTTCGCCAGGCCCGTCACCCCCGCAGTGCTGCTCGGTGTCCTCGACGTACAAGCACTCCGAGGTCATCAGGCAAGTCGAGGCTTCGTACTTGAACATTAAGGCTCCTGCTCAGAGATTCTCAAACGTTAGACATCGGAAATGGTGTTCGGAGTAAAAAGACTTATCCTTAAGTATCTACATTTTCAATGGCCCAGTATGCTCAAGTTTCAGTTTCAATATAGTCGAATATTTGTCAGCTGCAGCCGCTATTTACTTGTGTCCCTAATACCTATATATGTATATTGCATTGAATGTGACAGCTGTTGACGCTCGTGCTTGCGACACGTCTCTCCCCTAGATTCTACGCACTTTAGCGTCGGCGGCCGCCCTACAATACTTGCCATTTGTGTCAATGGAAGTAGAGTTTACTGTGATGCAAAAGACAAGTGCTTTAGGGCTTCTACCGAAGTAAAAATGGAGAAATCTAGGGGAGAGATGTGTCGCCAGCACGGGCATCAGCAGCTGTCAGACTGTACGTGATAATATGGGCATTACTTCTCGGTTCGGTCGCCATTGTAATGAAAACGGTGGCTTGAACTCAACTGTACAACGATGGACAAACTGCTATGTGCAGGACTGAGAATCACACTGTAAATGGCAGTTACTTGCTGCGGTTTATCGCTACGCAAATTATAGCAACACATTGAAGTAGAGCCCTCAGGGGTATATTCTGGCGGGCCCTTTCCCTGCCACAATATATTTGGGCTTCACAACCCCAAGGTTCCCCAGTGCCTTCTCCGCAGGGGATGTTGTAACTTGCCGCAGTCCCTGCTGATAAGGTTAGTTTTGTAAAGTTAGGTAGGTTCTCAATACTTCCCCTTGTGTTCCTGAAGGTGGGCTGCCGATCTAGGTGGCTGACCTATTCTCGCTAGACTTCTACCTTCTTGTTTTTCGTTTCCTTCCCTTGTGCGGCGTAGCTGAGCGAAAGTGTTCAGCCGCGCCCGGGGGTTAGAGATTCTCAACTTGCGCTTTTTTCCTGTCAGTAGTACACTGACTACTCGGAGACCTACCGGCAGCAAAGCCGAGACAAAAATCATTGACAATTTAAACCGCGCCCTAGTCGGCGCACGAGCCTGTGGTTAAACACAGGAATAGTTCGGCGCGATATAGGCAGTGTGCCACTGAAGCGCTTGTAAAACTTCTACTACTACTACTACATTGACCTTGAATAGAGCGGCGCATCGCTTCTCTGAAGCAAGCGAGATCTAACCTTCATAGAGAAAACGTTTATAACTTCTTTGACACCTACGGAATGAATCCATTAACTCACACATGCTTAATATTGTATGTTGTAGGACTGAGTATAACCTCAAATATTGTACTTTATGGATACAATGTGAAATTGATCTTTGTGCCATATATTTCCTATCAAGAGACATAAAATGGATCATAGCCCGTAAAGATAGGTAACTCAAGTTCGCCCATCTTATGTTATGGGGATCGGCGCCCCAGGGCTTCCTTTAGCAGGGCTTTTGGGACGTCTGTCTTTCGCGCTCGCTTTCCTTTCATTTCCATACTTCTACTGATGATGCATTGCTCTGTTCTAATTTACTTTCCAGACTTGCTATTCCCTTGTGTCTTGGTTTCACGTTTCTCATCTACATACTGTACGTCCTTCCTTCCTCTATGAGGTCACATTTGTTCTAAAACCGGAGGCATAAACTATTTAATGCAATAACCATGTACGATCTGTGGTAAATTTGGGAATATTGCACCATCTGCTTGAGATACAAAGGCACATGCCCTACAATAATTATATTACCTTCCACAGCAGCAGCCATGGCGCAGGCCTTGAAGGTAGAGGCAGACACTTCGGTCCACTGTACAGTTTTGGCAACTGCGGGTGCCAGGCGGGTGTACACGGGCCCCCCGTTGGGGATCTCGATGGAGTACACGGACCCTCGCACCGTGTTTGCCTCAGCCACACACCCGGCGAACAGGTGAGACTTTGGGGCAGACGGGTTCTCCAGCACGAACTGGGGAGAACATTGTTACATAAGAAGATGCTTCAGGGACTGTGCACTGAACGCGTTCCTCAGATTTTCACTTTTTCATCAAGCGCGCCATCCAGTATCTCCTCAATGCTGAACTTATGCTCGTAGCATCTCCAGGGGAACCATGTAGGTTACCTTAGCCAATAACGAGGCCTTTGGGACGTCTGTCTTTCGTGTCCATTCAGCTTACTTCTGATTTCATATTCTTACTGATGTTACTGTCTTCTATACTTATTCCTCTTCTCTTCCTTGCTGCTCCCATTTGTGTTGAAACTGTGTGGGAACACTTACGCGCATGTGTATCTTGCAGTGGTTAGTGGGGAACAAACGATATCATTTATTTCGACAGGGCGTGTAATGGCCTACTGGATGCTTATGACTTTCTCGTCCAGTGACGCACAAGTGGAGCCCGCTCAACTGGCAAAGTTTGATCTCTGTAGTGACCGTTTAGCCTTGGTAGCAGCTCGTATTGAACCACTTGACGACCTGTCCTCCAAACACAAAGCATGATCTTGCGTGGGTAGCCTAAATAGGGGGTCTTACGGTGTGAGGGACGGTATCCTGTGGTGACAACCAATTATTGGGAATTTCGTAGAGAACCTATTTCTCATCACTGGTAAGCACTTGATTGAATAGGGATGCGGTACGGCGGTGGCGAGAGGGCAACGATGCGCAGGCTGCCACTAGTTGTCTCTTGTGGACCTCCAAGCGCGTGTGCGGAACCGAGGCCACCGAGACAGAACCCACTCTAAACGTATTATCCAGGCGGTGCAGGTGAAGTCTGTTACATCGGAAACGTTGAAGTGCCTTGCTAGTATACTACATGTTTGACTTGCGTCCTCTTCTGTGGCCGCCTGGTGGACTTCGTCAGTCAAAAACGGGCGACATTTTTTTGGTACCTTATAAAATGATCCGTCACTTGGTCACGTGTCAAAAGGCCACAATTCTTTGTAATTTCTATATTTATTCATACATCGAAACCCCTCAGGACTCAGGGGTATATTCTAACGAGTTCCAGCATGGTCATTATATAATTATATGGGCCTCATGGCCGTATATGGGATATCCCGACTGACATCTTCACAGGGGATGTTGCAGCTGGCCGCAAATTTGCTAACGAAGTTAGTTTGTTAGGTTAGGTTAGGTTCTCCACACTTCCCTTCTGCACTGCGAAGTTGGTCGCCTAATGGCAGTAAGCAAGCCGTCTCATGAGGCTCCGACCTGCGTCCGTGTCAGGGGGAGGGGGCGGCATAGAATGGTCGCTTTGCACGGGTATTTCTTTAATCTGTTTGCCTTTTCTTTTTTCATCTCTTTTACCCTCTGCAGCGTGGCTGAAGGAATAGCTGTGTCGTATAGCTGCAGTTTTCTGCCAGTAGTAGCGTGCTGGACAGTTGAGACAAAAAAACTTAATTGGATTCGCTTTCAGCAAAAGCCGAGACAAAAATCCCGGAAAATTCGGCGAGGTGCGACATGATATTGCTGCTCTGGTAATACTGTACTGCTGCTGCTATTGCTACTATAAAAGGAAAAATATATGGATGCCAGTGTGCCAATTTTCGCATAGTTGAATAAATAAATAATAGTTATAAATACATGTCATTGTGCATACAAAATAGTCACAGATCTATTTCACACCTCCTATGCACCATCACATAACCCCTACTCACCTCAAAGATGTCCGATAGCGCTGCCTCAGCAGCTGTCGTGTCAGCCCCAGACACCTGTGTGAGTCTTAGAATGATAAGAAACGGCACCGAATTCTTCCGTGACCGTGAAATTTAGATGCGTTTTGTTCGTGAATATCATGATAGTGATAGGTAAGTTCTACTACTTTGCTCTTAATCTTAGCCTATTTACGGACGGTTACGAGGAAGCCTGACTTTGCTTGGCAGACGGGTTTGTTGGCAAAAATCGAAACCTTTTTTATTTCGTTCATGTCTTTTTTTTTTAATTCGAATGAGGTATTAGGGTTAGCCGAGTAGGCTAAATCTCTCAGCTTAGATCGCTATTGATCGTGTTCGATTCGGAAATAGTGGGCTAGTACCAGTATAATATATATAGTGTGAGATTCAGAAATTGCGGAGAGCGCATACCTCTGCCAACTAAGGCAACAGTAACGAAAAAGTCAAATGGTTCTAAGACCATGATTTCTTTTGTTTCAACTCCAAAATCTGATAATTTGTGCCTTTTAATACTATTAAGAGTTTCGGCATTTTTTGAAGATCCTTTCATAACTGCTAACAAACATTATGACAAACATAACTCAAACATACTAATGAACCAACTGATCTGCACTAAAATTTAGTCATTTATATCTTTTAACATTACTAACAACTCCTGCAAATGTCATAGAGATCCATTCAAAACTTTTTGAGTTATTGTGTAACAATCATTATGACAAACACAACTCAAACATAGAAACGAATCAACCGATCTAGTTCGAAATTTAACCATTTATGCCTTTTAACATTACAAACAATTCCTCTAAGTTTCATAAAGATTCATTCATAACATTTTGAGTTATTGCGCTAACAAACATAAAATCAAACACAACAACAAACATACGAACGAACAAACAGTTAATCACAAAATTTTGTCATTTACTCGCTGTGATATACCTAACAACTCATGTAAGTTTCATAAAAATTTATCCATAACTTTTTGAGTTATGGCATTGAGGAAATGAGGCAGTCAAACCAACAAACAAACAAACAAACGGATTAACCGATCTTCTCCAAAAGTTGATCATCTATTCCTTTTAACATACCTAACAATCTTTGTAAATTTCATTAAAATCCGTCCATGACTTTTTGAGTTATGTTGGTGACAGACAAAAAGACAGACAGACAAACAGTCAAACCCGACGAAAACAATACCTTCTTGGCGGAGGTAATAATAATTTGTGGATGATGCCCATATATATATATATATATATATATATA
>LQNS02278124.1:7644731-7659210 GCA_001587735.2 Parhyale hawaiensis | reverse complement strand
ATATATATATATATATATATATATATATATATATATAGTGTGATCCAAAGTTATTGAGGAAAAAAATGAAGGTCGATATAAGTCGATGCAAACCGGTAATAGGTTAAATTAAACTATTAAACTAGTTTTATGATTTACGCACCACAAGTAGAATGTGTCAATAATTTAATTATAATGAAAGTGCGGCAGTGAATGTTTAATATAACTTTTCACTAGTGCCTTTCAGGACCACTGAAAGTGATACGTAAAAAGTCGATGTTCAACATGTGTGCTAAACTATAGAGGTTTTCTGAATGCTGTGCATGATTAGTATTACTCACGCCAGATTCAGCGATGTTGTCTCTATCCATGTGATTACAAAAAGGAAATGGAATTTAACACATCAGTACACGAAATTCAGGTTAGCTTAGAGGGGTACGATGACGGGTAAGATCTATGATACAACATAATCTGGCGTTATAGGAAGGGGAGAGCACGCCAAGGAACCTTGAAATTCTCAAAGTCAGTTTTTTTCACTAAGCGGTATCTATGCATCGGATGGACTCGCCGGCGTAGTTTTAGGCAGCCAGTGCAGCCGTAAGTGGGAAGAATCGGGGGTTAGGGGCGGGAAGGCCTAATGAAAAGTTCATTTTTGATGTCAAAGTTTTTTTATTGTTTATTGTTGAGCCGAGTTTCATGAAACTTCGTAGAGAGTTGTAAAATGCGGAAAATATGGGATCAGACTCTTGTACTTTTCCCCCAGTTTCCCCATAGAAGACAAATGTTCAACGAAAACGGTTTTCCCGGTTTCTTTAAAAAACTCGTGAGGGATCAGTTTTCATTGAATAACTCGTTTTCTATGGGGAAAATGAGAAAAAGTACATGAGTCTAGCCCACATGTATTTTCGATTTTACTCATCTGTACCGAGTTTCATTCAAATCGGCACATAATTTTTTGTTTATGTTGTTTCCCGCCTAAGATATCAAAAGATGTTTAGGAACTGATTCGAATTAAACTTGGCACAGCTAAGTAAAACCGAAAAAAATGTGAGTTAGAATTGCATTTTCTCCATTTTTTTCCCTATAGCCTACCACAATATATTTGTTCATCACGCACCCAAGGTGCCCGAGTGCCTTATCCGCAGGAGATGTTGCTGCTTGCCGCAGTTCCTGCTGACGAGGTTAATTTTGTAAAGTTAGATAGGTTCTCTACTTTCCTCTTTCTGTCCCGTGAGGTGGTCTGTCGATTGAGATAGCCGACCTGGTACGCGGGACATTTTTAGTCTCTCTCGTGTGAAAGGACACAAAAGGGGCCGACCACTTGAGTGTCTCCTACTATACTTTGCGCCTTGTTTCCCTGCCCATAGTAGCGAACGTGGCCACCACACCTACCCAATATGCGGTATTTGAATACTACACAAGTAGTTTCTCTGTTGAAGCGCCTGAGCTCCGGCTACAGAGGTTAAACAAAATATATAATAACAATAAGAATTTTTCCCTATAGAGAAAAGTACTCGAGTCTAACCCACATTTTCTCGGTTTTGCATGTTTGTGCCAAGTTTCATTGAAATCGCTTAGTGAATACAATTTTGTAAAATTCCTTTGGCGGCAAACAAAGAAAAAAAAACTTGACACAGATGTGTAAAACCGAAAAAATCCGGGTTATTCTAGTACTTTTTCCCATTTTCCCTAGCTATAGAAAAATGTACACGAGTCTAACCCACACTTTTTCCATTTGCGTATCTGTGCCAAGTTACATTCAAATCGCTACTAAGATAAATTTTTTATAATTTTTGACGGGTAACCCAAAAAACAAAAAATTGATTTCTGTAGCGGCTTGAATGAAACTTGGAATAGATATGTGAAATCAAAAAAAGACTGTGGTTCGACTCCTGTACTGTTTCCCATTTTTCCCATACAAAACGAGTTATTCACTGATAACGGGAGCGCGGGCTTTCCTGGAAAGCTCATTTGTTTGACTTTAAAGCCTTCTCCCTCCTACAGTTTTTGAGCTGCAGATATGATTTTGGTCTCAAAAGAATTGAAATTTGATTCTCAGCAAATATGCACTGAGGTTTTATGATTGTATGCACTGAGGTTTTATGATTGTATGCACTGAGGTTTTATGATTGTATGCACTGAGGTTTTATGATTGTATGCACTGAGGTTTTATGATTGTATGCACTGAGGTTTTATGATTGTAGGCACTGAGGTTTTATGATTGTATGCACTGAGGTTTTATGATTGTATGCACTGAGGTTTTATGATTGTATGCACTGAGGTTTTATGATTGTATGCACTGAGGTTTTATGATTGTATGCACTGTGGTTTTATGATTGTATGCACTGAGGTTTTATAATTGTCAAATTAGAAGACGAGTGACAGAGCACTTTTTTGGTAAAACTTGAAAATAATTGAATTTTTTATTTTTTGCAAAAGCTTTGACAGTCGTAAAACAGAAGCGCTTATTTGTAAAGAATAAAATTCCATTTCTTTTGCGACCAAAATCATCTCTGTATCTCAAAAATTGTGGGAGGAGATAGGTTTACCTAGCCCTCCTTTTCCCCGGTTTTCTAATGACTCGTTTTCTATGGGAAAAATTTTAAACAGTACAAGAGTCTAACCCACAATCTTTTTCAGTTGTGCATATCTGCACCAAGTTTTATTCAAAACGGTAGTTTTTTTTATGCAAGGGAGAGAGCACAATGCGAGCCTCCAGTGGTATTAAAGCAAACTAAAACTGGGTGGATAGAAAATAGATCATAGTTTTCATCAGTATAGGAGAAGTAGTATGTGACAGCGATTCCACTCAACTTTAGACTATTCCCTTCAGTAGTAGAACTGTAGGAAATATTGTGAGAGTTACAGGGAGACTTAGATTTGGAACACTAACACTCTGAATAATCTTGCAGCGGTAGAAAGAGAAATTCATTACACGTTTCAGTAGTATCAATTTGAGTAACTGTAAGCAATAGCCAAACATGAGCTAACATGTCGGTAATGGAGACTTAGTTTATCTTAAGGGCTAAGCGAAAGTGAGAAATGAAGTTGCGCATCTGTAATATTTTTAAACGGTAGCGAAAGATGCACTTAAACGTCAGTAATCAAAATTTAGTTCATCTTAAAAGGTATCGAGAAATGAAATTGCTCGTCAGTCTATCACGAGTTGGTTAATATTAGAGCGATATTTACAAGGGACTAAAGCGACAGGAGTGAAGATCCATCTCTCAAAATTATAGAAGTAAAGTCAATTCTGACCGCACCCCCAACTGGGAAACCCACACGCACTGGTTTTTGCTGCAGATATAGGCCCACTGGCCCCAGAAGGAGTAAGCACGGCTGCAGTCGACCACGGGTTACCATGAACTATGGCGTCAATTTGACGAAAGATTCAAATGACCCGCGACCTCACTCACCCCTTCATCTGTGAGGAAGGAAAGTTCTGCCACGGCGCACCGCATGCACACAACTGTCGAATCATGACTCTTAGTTAAGCAAAAAGCTCGCGTGCCTGGTTTGGCATCGATCCAGCGACGCACGGAGTTAAATCTGCAAATGTAAGTATGCTGCTACCGTGGTGGCGTATGTTTGAAATATAGGATAAACGCCCTAAAAATTCTGGCTGAGCCTCAGTTTATATTTGATGAGAAATAAATATAACACAACTGTAACGATTTTGGTTTTCTTAAGTGTAGTCGTAAGAAATACATCTTGAAAATCAGTAACATCATTTTCTGCAAATATAAAGAAAAAGCAGGAAACTTGACGTCCGGTCCTTCAGTGGGACGCTCTAGAGAATTCAAAAGCCCTTATCCAAAGTGACCTAATGAAAAGTGATGACGTTATCAACAAAATCAAACTCACCGACAGTATCGATTAAAGTAATTAATAGCCGTACCACTTCACCGTACTTGTCGGTACATAGTAGCTATAATTTTATTAATATTCTCGTAGGTACGCCGAAAGCGATACCGTTGAGCATTTAGACCTATGTATCACCATTACCAACTTAGAAACTTTACAATTGTACAAAAATGGTAACAAAAAGTGTAGCCCTTCAACCGGAGTGTTCAGGCAAACCTGGAACTTTATTATGTTTGGTATGTCGACAACGGTAATGACATGATCAGAATACATAGCGCGCGAGGAACAGAACTTTCGGAGATTTCGAAGGTGGAAGCAACAATTCGAGTCTCTAACACGTTAGCTGTTACAACTCAGGTACCACAGAGCGTTTCTGGAACGAAGTTTCGGACAGACGCCACAGGGACTCCTTATCTGAAGATCTTTCACCTCGAACGAATTAAAGATTGTAGCTTAAAATTTCGTGCACCTGTCGATCTAAGATCTCAGTACATTGGTCGAAGCAATGTTTCTCTTCTCGGACGAGCTGCAAATTGTTTTTACGCGAAAGAATATTTCTAGATTTGATTGAAATGAAATTTCTAAACCGGATCGAACTAAAAATCTCTCACCTCAAGCAAGTTGACAACTTTGCAGTTGAGTCCCAGTAGCGCCACAATCATCATCGCAATTTTAGCCATTTTATGTTGTAATTTCCTTACAATGTTGCTAATTTCCAAATATTGATTATATCAGTACAGTGTCTCCCTGTAAAGTTACGAAGTGGATAACTTTACGGAAAAGTACACGTTAAATTACTGTAAATAAGAACTGAATATGTGGAAACTCTTTATTCATTTACGCGAACACGACATTCGTTGAACTTCATAACTGAAATTAGGGGAAATATTGAAACTATAGTCAAACTAGTGTACCAGTCCTTTAGGGGCGGGGCTGAATCGAACGCAACTGTGTCAAATCCAAACAATTAACGAATGTTTTTTTTTAATTTGGATATATGTATATATATATAATGTTATCGATTGAGACCAGGGATACCACGCGCTTAAGTGAGATTTGGCAAAGTTGCTCTGCGTTCTCAGCCACGCAAATCGGACTCGTAACGCTGGTTTCACTATTGTGAAAACAAAAATTGAAAAAGGGTGACGGAAATTATGCTATGTAAAATTGCTGCACAGTCATGAGCATATTTATTGGCACATGGCAATAAAACACATGTACACAGTATATTGTTTTCGAAATCATGTGCATGGAGGAGGTTGGAATGAAAGTCAACTACGTACAGTTACTTACTTGATTACTTGATGATACTTCGACGAGGTCTAGGTGGCGTTATGCACGAAACCCATCTAGCGCAGAGCTGATGCTGCAGTCCGTGACCAGCGGGATGGCTAACAGCGAGTTATCTCCACAGTTCACGTAGCCGCTTACAACAGGTTTATCTGGCACTTTCAGTAGGTATGCGTCCAGTAAGTTTTTAAATTTCACGGTCTCTGTACCGGTGACATTTCGGATGTGACGTGGCATTTTGTTGAATAAGCTCGCCCCCCGAACCGCGGAACTATTAGAATACTCTGTGGCCATTGCGTCACCCCCAGTTTTGATCGGAATTCGCACGTAACAAGTGCGACCAATACGGTCTCAGTGTCTGGCCTGGATTCGTCCATTGACGTTGACAGTAATGCCTTCTAGAATTTTCCAGACATATAGGATCGTAAAACGCTCGCATCTCCTTTGAATGGAGTACATTTGAAGTTGAGCAAGTCTTTCGTGTATTTCCACCTTTTCTTTCCAATGCAACAATCAGTATGTTGAAAATCGCTGTAATAAGAGAGTAGTGAGCAGAAGTGTGAATATTGCAGGTTCAAAATAGACACGGTTTATTATTTTTGTGTATTCAAGCTGTGTAGACTGTGTAATTCTGCTTTGAAGTGTTGCTATATATAAACTACTGATCGAAACTTTGAGATCATTTGAAAATGTAAAAAATTACATTCGAGTGATAAATAAGCTCCTTTGAGTAGGGATCAGTAATTCATAAAGGTTAAAGGTGAGAAAGACGAAAAGTATCTGCTATAACAATGTATCAAGAAATATACTTTTACTTCGGTGAATTTCGGCTGCTATTACACGCTGCGACAAACCTTGCTTATGCTGTTGAACAATTCGACTACGTTCTAATTCGAAAGAGTTGGCTTGCTTTGGGCATAGTCACACTATCAGTGCAAGCCTATAACTGATTCAAAAGGATGGAAATTGTACTAGAGATAAGCATTTGTTACTCTAGTTTCCAAATTTTGATAAAATAAAAAAAAAACATTATTTGACAAAAATGTACATATGTCGATAACTTGTTACAGCAGATATTTTTCGTCTTTTTCAATAGGTATTTACCTTTAGAAATTACTGATTCCTATCCGAAAGAGTTTATTGATCCCGTAAACGTCCTAAACTTTTCATCAAGAGTTTATTGTCAGAACTTTGTATTCAAAAGATGGTTTCAAACTAATATTGGTATTATTCCATTTCAGATAATATTGTTGCAGTATACTTTCATAGAAATAAAATATTATTGTAATGGTGAAAGTTAAAGAACATAGTGAAGACCTCAGGAAACATGTTGTACCTTGTCATGTTAAGGGGGAAGGCTATGATAAGATTTCCAAACGCTAAACATTCCAAAGTCTACTGTTGACGCAATTATAAAGAAGCATGTCCAACAAGGTCATGTCAAACACAAGATAGAGCTGGATTGAAAGCTTGTCGTCCAAGAAAGAGCCCATTACTCAAACCTGTACATTTAGGCAAGGATGGAAATTGCAAAACGCCACATTTACAAAGACATTGCCTTCTTTATAAGCAAGTTTTGCCGATAGATGGAGCAAAAATCAAGCTCTTGAGGCATAATAGTGTTTCACGTGTTTTCAGGAAATCGGGTGAAACCATTTTGCTGAGGAACACCGTAGCGTAGGTTTGATGTTTATGATAAAGAAGTAATGTAGAAATTTTGACTGATAACTTGAAAGAATCAGCAATAAAACCATCACTCGGTAAAATGTTGGTGCTTTATGTAGGACAACGACTCGATGCATTCAGCCAATTTGTCTTGGACGTGGCTGGAGAACAGTGATGTTAATTTTTTGGAGTGGCCTTCCCAGAGCCCAGACCTACATCCAATAGAGAATCTGCAGAAAAGGAATGGAAAAAAAGAAGAACCTCCATCAAATAGCGGAAATTTGTATGGAAGAGTGCTGTAACAATTTTGCTAGAGAGTGCTTCTAGTTCGTAGGAAATTATTACAAAAGTGTGCAGCAAGTGTTTGAGACTAAAGGTCATGCAATCGACCATAAGAAATAGGTAGGGAATACTTTTAAGCTTGTGAATATTGAAATTTGATTGATACCTTCATTACTTATATTTCTGGGAATCTGATTCATCGGAAAGAACTGGTGGAAATACGTATGATTGTATGTAATTGGTTTTCATTCTAACCAACAATATGTGTGTTTTATTGCACCGTGCCAATAAATATGCTCGTGACTGTAGTTGCAGCGAAATTGTTGAAGAAAGGGAAGACAGTGGTGCGTATGAAAGGGAAATTACGAGGATGATATATAGCGTAAATTAGAAAATTTGAATGAATTAAAATCAAAAGTCAATGATTGAAAATAATGTTCATGTAAATGAATATATAAAAATTAGATTTAAATAGAAAATGCTCAGTGCCATGAAAATCTCCAAAACAAAGAATATAGGTACTGGACGTAGTTTTGAACTTGATTGAGAAACAAACTAGCTATATCAAGAAAAGGCAAAATAATATTGAACTAAACGGAGATGTCAAATGCTCGCATGCCACACTTGAATATCCTAATATTTAGGCAACCCACATTAGCAACAAATTTAACGGCAATTGAAACCGTCTGTCATTTTAACTACAAAATGATGTAACAAGTTGTTGAATTGATGGACGTGTGTGTGAAACGGAAATTACTTAAGGCAAAGTTACAATATTATACTTATCCAGGATACATATATATACATACGGTACGTCTTATTTTTTCCCATCTAGCGTGAGAGGAAAAATATCAATATTTCTAAAAAAAATACTAAGCTTTGCGGACTATTGTATAATACTGATTTATTTTTAAAAAATGAATATGAGAATGAATAAAGGCAAGAAGGCACTTGCAGTTTTGTGCTCCACGGCCACAAGGTAGAAAAACATCAGTTCCCGTTTTTTTTTTCGATTTTTGGTCTTTTCCTAGATCTGGGACGGGGCCGCAAGGAGAGCCGTAGGAGCCCATTCCTGATACTGGACCCCGCTTCACAAGTTCTGGGTAACGACTGAAGTCAAGAACAGCTTGC
Organism: Parhyale hawaiensis; assembly: GCA_001587735.2. Lineage (NCBI taxonomy): Eukaryota > Metazoa > Arthropoda > Malacostraca > Amphipoda > Hyalidae > Parhyale > Parhyale hawaiensis. The sequence continues at coordinate 7,650,999 of LQNS02278124.1, read as the reverse complement.
TCGTCTATCTTCGTATTCACGTTGCATTTCAGTGACAGGTGTCCCTGCAGGTGGACCCGAGTGAAGTGTTTGAACAGGTGCAGTGCAGACAAAGGATTTACAAAGGTTTTATTATAAAAAAAAAATTACCAGACTGGTTATGTGAGAACGGAGAAACTCCATAGCTGAGGTTATCAACTCCCCACGTAACCCAGCGAGAGAGGAAAGAGAGAACTAAATATCACAGAACCACTCTGTTTACATATCGCTTACAGCTGCCAATGCCCGCACCAACAAAGGCAGAACCATCGATATTATTCCAAACGCCTACATCTGATGGAACAAGTGAACGAGAATACTGGCTTGTACGTCATCGGATCGGTTCCCGGACAAACTCATTTAGGGCACTAGTAGGCCGAGTATGCCGCACCCGAGCAAATGGCTCCGTAGGAAAAATCGCCAGTGGATGAGTACGGCAATTACAGTATATTTTCTATTGAGAAAACAAACCCCAACCACTCAGCGATGCTGCGCTAGAGCAAAAGGCACAACACCGTCATGCATAAAAGCATTCGACGTACCTCTCTGTCAAGCAAACTCAGATGACAGTCGGCAGTAGAACACCAAACTAAGTAGCAGCATTGTAAAAGGGGGAGGACATAGCAACTAAGGCAGCAACCCAACTCTACCGCGCCAAACTTCTTCCAATGTACGTCGCCTAAGACCGATTTTCTGCGATGCTCGTGAGACAACTGAACGGATGCGGGATGTGGGCCTCAAATATCAACTTAGGATCAAAATTGATACGCAAGATTACCAGGTAATTAACCACAGGAAACGACACACCACCCAGTATGGGTGAAAAGAAAACAGGTCTCATTGTACATGACCTAGACACCAGCATAGTTTGTCTTGCCCGCATTTAATTTTATCCCCACCTAGAACACCAGGAATGAATCACCTCAAAATCACGGTGAATGGATTCCGCAACCTCCAATTTATTACTAGGATTCTCTCAAGCAGCTAGCAAAGTAGTATCAGCATAACCAACAAGTAAATTATGAACATGATCAAACAAGTGCGGTGTATATACTATGAACAATAAAGGGTTCAGCACACTACCCTGTGGAACACCAGATACCACATCCAAACACTCAATACTCTAACCATGAACTACACACTAGCGTCTACTAGAGAAAAAGCTAACAGCCGCTAAAATTGACCCACCAACGCCCATCAATCAGAGCTTATGGTAAAACCCCAGGTGATTCACGTGATCAAAAGCAGCCCTGGAGTCAAGCTAGACTAACCTAACCTCATGACCCCTATCAAGTGCCAACTGTCGCACATGAGAAATGTGAAGCAGAGCATCACAAGTTCCTAGCCCTTACAAAAACCATATTGTGTCGGAGGCAGGACACCCTGCTTCACAAGAAGCGACCCAAACAAATTTTCCAAAACTTAAAACAAAACAGGTGTGTTCGAGATGGGTCTATAGTCAGAGGTCCGAGATGAGACGCAATTTTTTGGAACAGGCGTTACGTGAGCGACACGCCAGCATTCCGGGAAAGGGCCTAGCCATGGCATTCGACGGAACTCAGAAGAGAGCGTGCTACAACACGCTAGCCACCCTCCGAGAAAAGAGTGGGAATATACCCGATGGATCGATGTCACCATAGGGATCCAGGTTAAGAAAAAGCCTGTGCATTGCAGAAAATCTGAAAGCGAAACTAGAGAACCTTGGCTCAGGGTCTCGCACGAAAAAGGAATGCGCACCGGGTCTCGGCTCTGCTCCCCATTGAAGTTTGTCAAAAAATCCACCTTTGAAGCAGGGTCCACAAGGTCACCACCAGCAGCTCTTGGACAGAAGAGCCCGCGCCAAATACAACGCTTTTCAATGAGGGCCTCATTTATGTGCGCTAACAGACGAAGCTAACAACTCTCTGGACTTCAGATTATGCTTCTTCTCAGCTTCCTCATAAGTAGTCCTAACCTGACGCTGCAGTTTTTTTGAAACGCCGAAAATCAGCATCAGACCTGCCAACGGGAATATGCCTCGTGTTTCAACTGAAGTGCCCTCCTATAGGCTTCTTCGAACCAGGGTTCATCGCCCGTTCTGACCGTAATGAAGCGGTAAGGAAAATAAGTAGGCCCTATGATAAAGGGAAACCAATCCAAAGTAGACCCAAAATCAGGTGACTCTTACAACACCCCAAGGTAGCACAGGATGGCGCTAGAAACTGCGTTCCAATTCACTCTGGACTTCAAAAATATTTCACCTCAAGATATTGACATTTAATTTTTTTAAGAGCGAAGTTAAAGTAGTTTGTTGGCGAAATGCAACTTTTTCTGGCGTCAGAAGTAGACCGGCATTTATGATCCACATGTGTAGAGGCTGAAATGAATCTTCTAGCACCGATTGGATATCAAATTGGTAAATATTTAACGTTTGCCGGAGCCGAAGAAATTGACGTTTTGAGCTTACTAACTAGTAAAGTATTTTAAAAGCCATTTTATATACTAAGATATTACCGATATTATTATTTTCCTTTCAGACTGACCAACTGACAAATTTAATGAAGTGCCAATACACGCTGAAACCCCACACCAAAGCTGTGTTGATAAATAGCAGTTCGGAGTCTGTTTTTGATATTGTTAAGCCCGCTTCAGACGATAGTCCTTTCAGTAGGGCGTCCTGTGTTTTCGCTGCAAATGAAAGAAAACTCCGGGCATGTGACAGTGACTTCCAGGAGCATCGGCGGAAGGACACAAATGCAACATGCTCTATTTTTGTCGTGAAAACGCAGGGCTTCATGTCGATCCTAGCTCACGAATTTTTGCTATTAATAATTTATTAAGAGTTTCCCGCACACAATCGCTTTAAGATGCATCGGAGATTAATTTCTGTAATTGCAACTGCATTCTAATGTGTAGTGGAACATTTAACGCTGTGGCATTAAAAATTTATTTAAATCATCATTTTTCCACTTTGTGGCAGGACTTGACAACTGCCTCTAGACAGAGTGTTTTCCTTTTCCTACGACTGAATTTTCTTCTTCATATAGTACAATTGCACCCATGCAACAGTGACGTCTATTCACTATTATCTTCTGTTTTCATTAATTATGATAACAATAATATTGCTCTTGATACACTCTATCGTATTTGCCATGCATTTATGAACAAACTTCAAGTACAGCTGACGCCTTGCTCACCACCATGTGCCGCTCAGGACTCGCAAGACGTACTGAGGCAAGACATCAGTCGGGACTTTTATTTCAAGGACATAAGGCTAGCGTCTGCAGCGGGCTTTAGGGAGTGCTTATTTTGGCTGTATCTGCCTACTGTCAAAGTTTGAACTTGTCAAATTTTACCTCTCTGCATATGTCATGCGGCTTCCATATTCCTTTATTTTCTGAAGTTTTTCTAAAACATTTAAGGCCCGAAGATTTTTTGTGCATTCTATGCACTTTCTGCACATGGTTTATTTTTCACATCAGACGGAACGAGGCAAAATGCAGAAAAATGCTCTAGATGGAAGATGAGCTTTAGAGCAACATTTATTAGCCACTCATTAACTTCGCCCTAATCAGCGATGGGCTTCTCACATTTTCTGACTTACGTTGTCGTCATATTTTGATTATCAATCGGATATTCAAGGAATGAATACTTTAAAATGCTGAATAGGTCAGATTAGATAGCTGGCAATCGACAATAGGTACAGAATAAGGAAAAAGCTCACAATTTACAATGGCATCTCTTTATAACCCTCCCTCTCAGAAAAAAATGCACTTAGCCTCCAGAAGCAGTCAAAATTCCAAGCCCATTACCCTCTTTTTGAATTTTTTTTTTTTTAACTCCTGTCGTAACAGAATTGAAGAAGCCTAGGAGCTGACTTACTGTTTTAGTAAGGGGCCAAAAACTGTGGTTGTGTTTCAATCTGCATTTGGGCCCAACAATAGTAAACGTGGTGCGGCCATCGAAGCACTGTTGCGACCAGAAGTTAACATCAGTAGAAGTAGATAATTACACAGCCACCAGGAACACACTGGAGTTGCACTGCTTTACCATCCCACACATAAGCTGATCAGTGATGAACCCGTGATGCAACTGTGCAATGGAGTAGGGACCTGCCAAGATTCCTTCAGCGGGTTTGGGGCAATGTTTGCTTTACGCCTTAAGTCGTGTGCAGCTCTCCCTTCCCTATTATGTCATTGTAAGGGGCAAATAATTTGCTCAAGTAAGGCTGGAGTTCAAAGTATCTTAAATGGAGTGATGTTCTCTTCTCCATTAGCAAACCATCTGAACAACGTGTGCACCTGATATGAATACAGTTTTTATTCTTCGATATCAAAGCTAATTATTGCAACATGATTAAATGCTATTTGTACATAATATATTTGCAGTAATAATTTGTGCACGGGGACCCTGAAACTGGTAAAGGCGAAACAGCATAGTCACTGCACCCGGTACTAATTTCTACAGAGAGAAATTAGCACTTCTATTGTAAAATCATTTCCCGAGTGCCATATCCGCAGGAGATGTTGCAGTTTGCCGCAGTTCCTGCTGACGAGGTTAGTATTGTAAAGTTAGGTAGGTTCTCTACTTTCCTCTTTCTGTCCCGTGAGATTGGCTGTCGATCGAGATAGCCGACCTGGTACGCGGGACATCTCCAGTCTCTCTCTCTCTCGGGTGGAAGGCCACAAAAAGGGCCGACCACTTGAGTGTCTCCTACTATACTTTGCGCCTTTTTTCCCGCCAGTAGTAGCGCACTGAGCCAACCGAGATTTTCCGGCACGAATGCCGAGATAAATTATTCCTACCGAGCTGCGGAGAACGACCGAGTTTGCACTGTGCGGATCACTCATCGAGTGGATACGGTGGTAAAACTATGACTATAATAANGCCGACCACTTGAGTGTCTCCTACTATACTTTGCGCCTTTTTTCCCGCCAGTAGTAGCGCACTGAGCCAACCGAGATTTTCCGGCAGGAATGCCGAGATAAATTATTCCTACCGAGCCGCGGAGAACGACCGAGCTTGCACTGTGCGGATCACTCATCGAGTGGATACGGTGGTAAAACTATGACTATAATAATAATAATTGTGAAATCATTAATGGAGAGTAGAGTACAAATGCAGACGTAAGTCGCAGGCATATGTACTTCCATTGATTCCTGCCTGCAATGAATGTAGGAAAAAATATGAACATTACTACATTTCGGGAGTGATTGTCTTTTCTCAAAACTGAAAATGCTAAATTACAATCTTGCAGTGCTTATCACTTGCTAAGAACGCGCTGTTCTAAGCATTCGCTGATGGCGTGCCTTGTGCTTTGTGGACTAAAAAGTGCTGTGATTTTCTGGAAAGTTTTCGCTACATCACTAAAAAACTTACTGTCCAGGCGCAGGTGCTTCAAAGCTTAACAGAACTTTTTTTTTTAAACACTGGAGTACCCGTGCTGTCATAAAATGACTGCGAAAAATTTGAGGCGACCAGTCTTCATTCAATATACCTTTGTCACTAATATGCTCCTGACAGATACGCTATAACAGCCTTCTCAAATTTTGATAAGAGACAAGTGCTCTCTCTCAATTCATGTAAGAAGCACAATCGTCACCCACTATAGATTACATGCGGAAAAAACGCTTACATTAGAAAGCAGCAAGCCTCAGTGAATTTAAATAGATAACCCGCCGTGTATCCATGATACCGAACCAGCCGTCAGTACATCGAAGATTTCATGTTGAACTGAAATCAGGAGGCCGTCAAGATAGAGAATCAGCTCCGTCAAAAGGAACACGGCAAGCGGAATAAAATAATGTGTACTACCAGAGAAAAATCATCGCCTCGTCCATCCTTCATTGATTACTCCCTGAATTTGTGTACGTTGTAAACTGAGAACAAATATATTGTTCGGTGTATGGAGAAAGTTATAAAATAAGACTGCATGGCTGCGCTAAGAGAAGCTATAATATCTTAATTTTTTCGATTCCAAGAAGTGTTTCATGCTAGAAGTACATTGAGGGGAAGGAATAAAGAGCCAACTTCCGCCATCTTCTGCAACCTGGTTACCGATCTCCATGAAAGTGCAACCTAATTACAAAATCTGCAACCTGGCCTATTTTTCGCCTTTCAATTTCTTTAAGAGCGTGACCCTAAATATGTAATTATATCTACTAGCTGGACCCGTGAAAATTTTCACGGTTTACCAACTTTATTTTGAGTGTTTGGAAAATTTCCTTCTACCGGTATGCTTGTTGTTGGATTTTAATGTAATTAGTTGCAC
>LQNS02278124.1:7626129-7638238 GCA_001587735.2 Parhyale hawaiensis | reverse complement strand
AAATTGAATGTTGCCAGATGACCGGGGTAAATGTGAGAATGTTTTAGAGACGATCGTTGTCTTATTTTGCACTGTTCAATTTTTGTTATTGTTTGTTAGATTGCTCTAATGTATTAAATATAGTTATGTTTGTCCTGATATTTTATAGAAATATGGTAAAATACATTCCTTAAGGCCCCATCAAAAGATTCATTAACCTACTCTACATGTTTAAACTTTATTTTCAAATAATGAAAATCGTTCCCTTATTTTGCCCTTGAGTGTACATAACAGGATATTGTTTACACATATCAACAGTTTGTTACACAATAACTCAGAAAGTTTTGAATGGATCTTCATGAAATTTGCAGGAGTTGTTAGTAATGTTAAAAGATATAAATGACTAAATTTTGGTGCAAATCGGTTAGTTCGCTTGTATGTTAGACTTATATTTTTCATAATGTTTGTTAGCAGCGTAACTCAAGCAGGTATGAAAGGATCTTCAAAAAAATTTCAGAAGCTGTTAATGCTATTAAAAGGCACAAATTATTAGATTTTTGAGTTGATACAAAAGAAATCATGGTTTCAAAGCCAGTTTGACTTTTTTGTTACCGTTTCCTTACTTGGCGGAGGTATGCGCTCTCAGAGTGCTCTAGTTATAAAATAAGACTGCTTAGCTGCGACAGGAGAAGTAATATATATCTATTTCTCGATTCCAAAATGAGTTTCAAGCAAAAAGTACATTGAGGGATAGGATTAAGGAGCCAACTTTCACCATCATCTGCAACCTTGTCAGAAATCTCTATGAAAACACGACCTGATTACAAAATCTACTGCCTGACCTATTTTTCGCTTATTCCTTCAAGAGCGTGATTCCAAATTGATAAACAAATAAACACACGACCGTGTTAATTATATTTTGTTGAATAAAATTCTGCTTGAGGCTCCATCCGTCCGTTCGTCCATCTGTGTGTCAGTACGTGACGTTTATTAGTATTAGGTAGGGGGGGACTTCAGTTTGATAGAAGTTCTGATTTTCGTTTGAACGAAGTTCAACCATAGCTGTCTTCCTTAGCGCTTCTTGAAAAATAATTAGTCGCTTTCAAAGCAAAGACATGAAGACCATTTCACTCGTATTCTTATCTACCGCTTTTCATTTCTTTCACAACATATTGTGTTCGCTTTGCTTGTGGCCCTCGACGTTTTTAATAGGACCAGCCAGATGCGTAGGTATGATACACTGCACGAGAATAGAGAGGATAGTGTTGGACACATGGGCTCTAAGGTATTCTTTCAATCGAATGTGCTATGACTTAGGAAATACAATGAAATCTTGAGAAAAAAGGGTTAGGGTGCTTTGAGTGAAGAAATTACCCGACTCTGTTTGTTGTAGCCTACAGCTATCGCATCAAAGAGAGCAGAAAAGTGATGGGCTGCTGATTAATATCCACGGGCCCGTTGTCGTGCAATAAAAAAAAGAAATCGGACACGCTGGCAAGAAAATGCAAGAAGCATCATTAATTGTATGCAAGATTCACAGTTGTGAGAGGCTTAAGTCCGCGAGACGAGGTGTATTGAGGTAGACGGAGTTCGTGAGGCGGACTTTAGACTAGACGGGGTTGACCTTACCTTGATAATACTTCGGACACGAGGTCCATTTGGCGTTATGCACGGCACCCATCTTGTGCAGAGGTGATGCTGCAGTCCGTGACTAGCGGGATAGCTCACAGCCAGTTATCCCCAGAATTCACGTAGCCGCTTACAGCAGGTTTATCTGGCACTTTCAGTAAGTATGCGTGCAGTAAGTTTTTAAATTTGCGGTCTCTGTACCGGTGACATTTCGAATGTGGTGTGGCGTTTTGTTGAATAATCTCACTCCCCGGGCCTCGAAGCTATTTGAATATTTGTGACTATTGCAGCACCACCAGTTTTGATCGGAACTCGCACTACGGTCTTAGTGTCTGGCCTGGCTGTTGACAGTAATTCCATTGCAGGAATACTACATTATGTCAAAAAAAAGTAAGTTAAAACATTAGTTAACCATGGAATTTCCACGGGTCCCGCTAGTAAACAAATATATAAACATAAACAAATAAATACACGACGGTGTTTGTTATATTCTGTTGATGAAGGTCTGCTTGCTCTGAATCAAGTATTTTCAGTCCCTTCTCCCCTACTTCTTAAACCCAAGAATTTTATACGGTTATTCTGACAGATATTAGGATGTGTTGCCTTTGGCTGAACTACACTAAATTAGCTAGGCTTGACAATGGCTACAATAATTGGAAATTTATCCTTCATGAGATACTGATGTGCAGCTCTAAATCCAGCTGCTGAAAATCAGCTTTGCACGGTATTTATCAGGCATGGATCATGCGACATTTCAGCTAGCCTTTCATTGCTGTTCTTTTCTCAGACCGAATGAACTGAACTGTGAATTGCAGAAGCAGAGCATCGCGCCGGAGAGCCTCAAGGATCAAAGGGCTAGAAAAACCCGTGCCTGATGACGGTGGTAAGCCTTCGATTATTTTTAGGCTTATTTTATTATTGCTTACCGCCCGTGTTCTCCTCAAATGGAGCATAAAATTATTACTTCGCCGAAGCTACGTTTCCTTTGCTTGTCTTCTTCTTTCTGATCACCTGAACGTGTTCCCTCCGTCGATGTGCTGTACTTGTGCGCCATGAACTCGGAGAAGAAAATGTTTGAGGTAAAGTTACAGTGCAGCGTCCATGTTACCACGTCAAGGTACTTGAATCGTCTTTCGTAAGTTTGGTAAGGACCAAAGAAACTCAGAGCTGAAGGTAATTTTTTAATGCTACACACTCGACCCCCATCGCTGGCGCACGCCCGCGACCCTCGCCCCATATTCCCTGTATCTTTCTATGGTCTCTGCCAGGTCCTTGCCACCAAATGCGCCCCTTATCGGGTGGATCTACCGCCCTTTCGTAGCAATAGCATTATACTAGTGGCCTTCAAACTGCGTTTGTCTATAGGAGGCCATACTAAACTGATCGCAAAAAACGAGATATATTGCATATAGAAAGTTGAGCCCAACCCATCTTCTGCATCCCCATGAAGTTACGCGTGCGCCTCATCATACTAAATATTTTCTGTACGCTAAATGAAGCTTTCGAAAATTATCTTCCGTACCGTATCTGTTTTCTGATACCATAGCAAGGGTCTAATGTACGCAAATGAGAGACAACGAACTGTTCCGCTGCTATGTAGATAATGACTGGTATTGAAGAAGCAAATTTTGAGTGCTGTGCAAAATGCAGAAGACGGTAAATGCTTGCTAAATGCCGATCGTGATTTGCTTCTGCCACATGCACTCTACGCAATGATGATTGCTCTGCCTTATAATTGCTCTCTGCCGAATGATAATTGCTCTTTGCCGAGTGATAATTGGTTCTCCGCCAAATTATAATTGCTGCCTGCAGAATGATAATTGCTCTGACAAACCCTGTTGGCCCGCCATCCTCTTACGATACCGTAAGTTCACCACAGCTCCCCATGACGACTCAACATCCGTCCACTCGGTCGTCTCTCTGCACAGATAAGCACGCCACGCCTGGCTGGTACTGCCATACTTCTTTACAGAGGTAAGGATAGAGTGAGATATATTTACAAAAAGGACAGGTAATCGCGCAGGTGAAGTCTCTATCAGGTGCCGGAGGAGAACCTTCATTCCACAGCTCGTCTGGTACCTCCGACATGTCGTACTGCCAGCGCCACACTCCATCGTCCCCTCGTCGGGCGTCCGTCCACAACGCCATCGCTTGCTGGTAGAGTCCGGTGCAGTTTACATCTGTAGATGTAAATATGTTGGGTGTTGGACTGCACGGGATTGCGGAGCTGGAAGATTGGAGGGGAGTAGGAGTCGGAAATACACTTGCTCCGGAGGTGGGAGTCGGAATTTAGAGCTCGACTACGGAATACCATTTTATGTACCTGTATTTCCATTTTTTTTAGTTTATTCAGAATTTTGGTCTTAATGGTAAAAAAAAAATATTCCTAAATGTGGATAAATATATAATTATTCTTTTTGGCCTTGTCCGTGTATTTGCCACTGACAGTTAAGTACGTAGATGGTTAAAGAAGTGTCTCGCCTAATGCTAACTTAGCCTCACTATATTTTTTTTAAATAACTTGATAAATTTCAGTCCCAAATGGTTCAAATGATACAGGACTAATTTACACAAACGAAGTATTTTTGAAGCTAAAGTAGGTGTATATTTTTAGCATTTAGTACTTTGCCTCGATAAACAGTTTTTGTCATAATTTATAAATGAATTATAACTATATGAAAATGAGTAGTTCCCAATGGTGTTAATGATGCTCAATATTCCAAATGTAGCAAAATCACACGCTTAATACGCGTGTATATACGCCAATATATAGTTAAAGAGTAGATTGGGAAAATTAATGGTTGCATTAAATGTTATGTGTATCAAAGAATCAGATTCTAGAAAATCTTGAGGACCAGGAGTGGGACTCAGACTTGAAATATGCGACTCTGCCACTCTAGTTCTGCATGCCAAAGTTACAGTCTATTGCAGACGGACAAAACCGTGAGTTCAGCCAAGCCTGTCATTTAGTCTACCTAAGTATACGCGGTGTGTTCAAATGGACAAAACCGTGTGTTCAGCCAAGCCTGCCAGTTAGTCTACCTAAGTATACCTGGTGTATTCAAATGTACAAAACCGTGTGTTCAGCCAAGCCTGCCAGTTAGTCTACCTAAGTATACCTGGTGTATGCAAATGGACAAAACCGTGTGTTCAGCTAAGGATTTATAAATTCTTTTCATCTCTGCCAACAGATGAAGATTTTTCTATGGTTACTCTCTGGAGACTTAAAATTGTGCTCAACAAGTGTTATTTCGTCTTTAGAACTTCTACAAAATGCTACCTAAATGCGTGAAATATCAAAGCACGGCAATGAGGAGAGAGAAACACTAAACATGAAAAAATAAAGCTAAAGCATTCGCTAGCCAAGGCTACTTTGGAAATCAATGGTTACTAAAGAAAGCAGCTTCTCCTTAAACCCATAATCACTCCACGTGGCAGCGGTGCACGCTGTTGAAGTCCTCTATGTACCCTTCAGTTACTACGCTACTGACTCACATGGTACTACTACGCCGGTGAGCAGGACTCTCTCCGCCGCCTGCAGGTAGCTCACGTCGGGGTACCTCAGCCGCCCGTCGGCTCTCATGGCTTTTCAGAAGCAGTCGGCTTCACTCCGAGTGATGTTCGCGGTTGGACACTTGGCTACTGACAGACAGAAGGGAGATTGTTGCTTATGGGGAGCAGCCTGCACCTGTTTTCTGTGAGATTATGATAATAAAAATTACTCAGTAACACGAAATTGCACAAATTTATAAGTAATTTCTTGACCTTGTTCGTGCTTAAATGTGGATAAATAATAAGCTAATTTCTTAATTGAAAAAATTTTTGACGTGTTTGTGCGCTAAACGGAACTTGTATATAAGTGTGATCGCTGCGGGCGTTCTTGCAACGGAAAACCTGCTCTCCGATTACATGTCAGGTGCGCCCAAAACAAAGGAACTTTATTTCGAACCTGTCAAATTTTAGCAAAAACCAACCAATTTTCATTCGTGAAGATTGTGGCGATAGTAGACTATAAATCACTCAAAATACACCCACGACCCATTATCGTACAGAATTCACTCAGGCTACCCTGATATTGCTATGCTGGATAAATCCCAAACTATATAGTGCCCAAGGATTTAAACGTCTAAAACTAGTCATTTATATTATCTGGGACGAAGATGTTATCTCTTCGATAACATCTCAATCCCCATAGGCTATGGTATATAGCTAGAAATAAATTACTAGTTGCATCTTTGATTTTAGGCTCTCAACAAGTTTTTGTCGTGTTTTGGGTCGACTTTTGGTGCAATAGATAAGTTATATAAACACGCGAAAGGTGTTTGCTATAATGTTTTGATGCATAGTCACTATAGGTTGGGGATTCATCAAACGAAGTAAAATCAGGTTACTGAGGTTAGTCTGCTTAAATTCCGTACGGTAGTGGGTAGTGCATGAATTTTGAGTTAATCGCTCATGCTAAGTCTCGGTATGACTCACCACAGCTGTACATGGAAGCGCCCTCTTCACTAGCGGCGGGGCAACCGCTGGGGCCTTGGCTACCATCCTGGCAGTAGGGTGCTGCAATAATATTAGTGCTTATTGTAATAATAATGGGTGTGATACTTATAGCAATTCTCGTAATAATTATAGCATTGATAAATGTGTTGACATGTATGATAATGAGTATTATAATGATAGTAATTAACATCTAGACCTGCACCCCCGTAGCACAAACCTACGCTATGAAACTAAATGCTAAAGAAAAGAAAGCGTGCCAGTCTCCCGGATTTTCACTGTATTATTTTTATTAGCAGGTTCTGGCAACTTCATGAAAAACCCTCCGTGACTTTTTCAGTTTTGTTGATAACCAAAAGTAGATTGAGAAATAAATGGACGGACTGGTAAGCCCTGAAAGTTAATCATCCGTTCTTCCGCTTCGTGTCAATTCTAACTGTCCATGTAAGTTTCTTAGAGATCCGTCCAAAACTTTTTGAGTTAGGTTTGTTGCTAATAGATAATAAACAGACAAAATGCAAACAGAAAGGCTTATCAACACCATAAATTATCAACGCCAAAATTTATTCAAGTTTTCCTCAGAATGCTCTTACAAGTTCCTGTAAATTTTATTAAGAGGCGTCCCAATATTTTGACTTATGTTGCTAAGACACGAACGCCGGCGAAAATATGATGTCCTTTGTCGGAGGTAGTAGGAGAAGATAATTATTTCAATGGAAAAACAAGGTGTGTAGGTAACCTCTACAAGTCACGGAACACACTGCGACCACACCCTCAGTTGGAACCTTTAACTCCTCAACGGCCCCCTGTGACCTGACAGTTGTCTTCTTAGATCCATCCATTTGTTGCTTTTCAGAAGCAATAACTCCCCTCTCAACAAGTATATATTTCTCAACTGAGCGATTCATTTGAATTGTATGTAACCACCACGAAATTTGTTGATATGTCTAGATGTCATTTGGAATATTTGGAATGCTACTAACATGAGTGAAAGGTGATTTCTTCATGTGTGTGGAGTGAATAGGAACCTCAGCATTATCTTTGTTTTCAGGCATCCCGTTATGTTAATGGAGCGAAGCTACGCGCTATGATGCATTTCTATCAGATAGTTTAGTTCTTTTCCATAGTTTGAATAGAAAACTTAGCTTTTGGGGTTATAACACCATTACCTGCTCGTGTAAATTATACGGAAGAAGTGAAATGATCATCTTCTTTAGAACGGCTGGCACAGTTCAATACTAAAGACTTGTCTAGAAATGCTCGATGACAACAAATGAAAAGCTAGGTACACTAAAACGCCGTGATGACAACGGTTCCCTAATTAATGCCCTAATTATGATCCTCAGCAGAAGTCTACCATTGCGCAGATGCTTACCATCAAAATTGAGGTAGACCACTTCGTGAGACTTGCGGGATTCCTCGGTGTCGGAGATGCAGAGGCCATTAGCGCTTATACTGCACGTGGACGCTTCGAACTTGAAGATCGGAGCAGCGAAAACTTCAGCCACACTTGAAAACATCATAGAGTTCATTGTACATTATGTGCATTTATTTTCATTTTCATTAATTCATTCATTCAGTTGCTCATTAGCTTGCACTCTTGCGTTCATTCATGCACATTTAGTCTGTTAGATTTGTGTGGAAGTATTTGGGAAAGTAGGTAGCCGAACCGTACCGCGAGATGTTTAGGGCAGGCGGTATGAAGATGTCGGTACATGGGTCTGTGTAGGTACATTCTTCCAAAATTTGACAGTATATGCAGGTGTCTTTCTGCAGTTGGACCCTAAATTTTGGCGCAGTTGGAGAAAATTGCGGATCTGCGAGCACAAATTCTATACATGCTGTCGCCGCCCTAATATAAACTAGCCAAGAAAAGGAAACAATGTCGACATGAATTAGTTTATAACTTTGAATTTGGGCACTTTCTGTATTGGATATTTTATCATTCAATATTTAAGAGATACTTTGGGATTGGATATTTTGTCGCGACACCTCTGCACATGTGCTGATAATAGTGACTTAGGTGATTAACAGTGGTTACTTACTTACCCCAGCGGCAGCCATGGCTTCGTCCTCGAAGCTGGAGGCGGACACTTCGGTTCACTGGACAGCTTCGGGGACCGCGGGGGCCAGGCGGGTGTTCACGGGCCCCCGTCGGGGCTCTCGATGGAGTACTCGGACCCCGCACTAACAATCACACAAATGTAATGAAATACAAAAACACATTGAAACCCCAAACAAAAACTGTATTATTAAAAAGGAAATTCTGAGAGTGTTTTGCTATTGTTAGAGAGTGTTTACTTCGGATATCTTCCTACAGTATAGTCAAAATTTAATTTTGTAACACTCATTATGTGCCAAACGGCTTCATTATTCATTATTTTCTGAAGTTTTTCTAAAACCTCTAGAGTTTGTTGATTTTTTTTTTTTTTTTGCATTCGACGGGTTTTCTGCTTTTGGTTTGTTACATCAAAACATACAAGGCAAACTATACAAAAATGTCCTATAAGGAGATAAGCATAAGAGTAACATTTATTAGACAGTAATTAGCTTCGTCCAATTACTATAACCCTCTAACATTTTTTAGCCTTATGTTGTAACCATGCTTCGATTATCAATGAGATATTGGTGGAATGAGTCGTTTAAAACAGTTGAGTAGATCAGATTAAATAGCTAGTAATAGACAATAGTTGCAGAACAAGGAAAAAATCATCAAATTTACTCACCTCTGCAGCCCTCAAAGCCCAGGCCGGCCCAGACTAGGACAGCCAGACTAGGGAGGCAAGCACGGCCCCGCGCGCCGGCACCAGCATGGGAAAGCACACGTACGCGCCGCCAACGAGCCGGAGAAGTGCGCGGTCGGTCATCAGAAAGCCACCAACAAACAATACACAGGTAGGTACTCACAAGGATGTGAGTGCAAAAGGGGCAACACCGCCATGGCAGCGATTCAAGCACCACCAAAACAGCAGCTCCCCAACACCACAGAACACCCAAAAACATCACAAACAACAAGACCACCCACACTCAAGCGACATACAGCATCAGGTAAGCACCACCACTGCTGAGAGCCAAGTATACTTAGAAACACAGGGGCATCAGGAGCATTTCCCACAGTAGAGCCCAAGTAAGTTAGGTAACTCCTTAATGGGAAGATACAAACATCAACAACAGCAGGGGTGGTACCACAGAAATCCCAAAAACAGCAACACCCATCAAAATGAACAAGAACCCCCATGCCCAAACAGCCAGTCAATCAAACTGCAGCTGGAGTCCCCATACTCTCCACTACCACAACCCCGCAAAACAACAAACCCCTCAGGCATGCAAGGCCAACAAACCCGAAAAATCTGCAGCTGGCCAACAGGAAGCCAACACATACTGACATCACGCATAATCAAACAACACCTCCCCCAAGTGACAAGCCAGGGGCCGTTTGAATACATTCCAGGACTGGGACAAGACAACCTTCTTCGGCAAAGAGTTCCAGAGCCTAATAAACTTGGATGGAAAAGCCCTTCCCCCTGCCTCAGTAGAAAAGTGTGGGCGAATCAGTTTCAAAGGATGACCCTGAGCTCAACTATGGTTAGCCATTAGCTAGGACTTCGGGACGTTTCTCTTTCGTGCCCACTTTGCTTCCTTCTCGATTTCATACTCCTACTTGCACATGCTTTATCTGTTCTTCCTCTTATTTCCTGACTTGCTGTTCCCATGCGCGTTGATCCTGTGTGGTGGGAACACCTTCGTGCATGGGTTCCCCATTTCTCTTGGCATAGTTCAAGTCCCTTGCTCTTTCCTCTGTGATATCGTTCTGCTCGGAAACTGAGGCTTGAACTTCCTAAGTATAACTAAGGTCCGCATTGCCTAGTATGCTGCGGTGGGACTGTGCAAGAACGCAGTAAGGCCGGGAACACATTGGAGAAACAAGCGATGCAACGCAATTTTTGCAAGAGGCTTGTTGCATGCCGTCTACAGCTGTGTTTCTGGCTCGGCCTCACTGGATGAGACGCAACAGCAACGTGCGTAGTGTGTGTAGGTACGTTCCAAATTCCTGAACGGCAGTGTGCTCTTTAATTCGCAGACGTTCAAAATTTAAGCGGACAAAATTACGAAGCTGCAGTTGAAAGCCAATAAGCGACGAAGTAATGCATTAATGATACTATTTATTGGCACAGACATAAGCAAAACAGATGAGCACATTTGGACAAGTTGGCGAGATTAAGCCCATTCGCTTGTCTAGGCTAACAACTCAATACCATGCGATACTATTTAGCATGCTTGTTATAAGTTTTCATTATTCATCAGAGCTTTTATCTGTAATAAAAATAGCTTTGCCTAATATTAAGAAAATAATGTTTACTCATTACCGATAAAATCAGTGAAGAGGACACAGTCATAAAAAAATAGTCTATACTTTCGCATTTCCTGCAAATCAAAATAGGATTGGGACAAGTTTAACCCCGTTATTATGACATTTTTGAAGTAGCTAATTCAGTTTATGCAATGAACTGTTCTCCATTGCAAAAATATGTAGCATTTCCAATTGCAATATAACTGTAACTTCTATATGAATGATCCATTTGCAGAAGAGAAAGTTTCAATGTAAAATGTAGTATCTTTTGGGTATTGCAGGAGAAGCGTGGACACATTCGAACACAAGTGTAATTCCAGATACCGCCACACGCACTTCGTTGAAATGATGTTAATCATGTTATTAATATTCCATTTGGAATTAAACTTACAGTTTAGCGTTGTTGATGAATTATACGGAAGTTATCTAAATCTATTGGACGCATATCAAGAAGTTACTCTTTTCGTAGTTCAGGCATGACTTCGCTCTAATTGTCATGGAGTATAGGTAGGACGGACCACAAGTTCAGTGAACTCACTTCAGAGAATTTATTATCATCATTGGCAAAAAAGACACTATTGTGCATCATATACTTCTGTGAAAGCTACACAAAATTTTATTGCAACACTCACTGCTTCTAAATTCATATAATGGCTTAAGTAAGACCATAAATCAGCAAGCGAAATAGTATAAGTTGGCTTAGGTTTCCAACTAGCATCACAGTGCAGCCATGTGCAAACCATGCAGCCAATATGCGCTTTTAAATTTGCAATAATTTTCGTAAATAAGATGCTTACAGTTGACAATGTTATAGCCATATTATCGAATGCTATTGGACATTTATCTGGGTAACTCATGAACCTACCGTTGGCGATTAGAAGTTATGCTTATAGAATACTAAACTGCAATGTACGTATCTAGTTTTGAGGATAAGTTGAGTCATGTGGGGGGCTAATTTGTGAGTAAATATCTTGAGCACATTAACTTCTTCTGGTCCCCAATCATTGCATTGGATAGCATTCACATGGCAAGTTGCACCATTTAAGCTTCAAGAGTTATTAGAAGTTGGTTAATATAAAGTTTCTTGCAAAATTTCATCAGAGAAGTTAACTTTACTGCTTGAATTTAGAGTGTGGCGGCACCTGGCATCTTTCCATGCTGCCTCACTACGAACGCGTATTTCGTTGACTGCTTCAGCTGTGACGATAGCAATTTTTTGTAAGAACGTAAATTCTTTGAGGAAAATTATGTAAAAGTATCTATATATGAGTCAAATAATAGTTCAGCACAGTGTACATCTGATTTCTTAGTCTTGTTCAGGTATCGCCAAAACTTTACTCATCAGGCGTCGTTCTCCGATTATGTCTACCGCCTAGCTAGCTAGGTACGTTTAAATATTCCCTAGCTATGTGTTCGTTAAGGGTCTTTTACACCTACGGTAATCACCGCCGGCACTTAGTCTCGAGCTCCTCCTACTGCACGCAATTCCCGTTAGCAACTGCGGTTGACGCTTTGACACGTACGGTTATTATCGTAGTCAACTGCTGTCGGGCTAGTCAAAAGAAAAATTCTCCTCAGCTAATTGTCCGAAGGTTTCGCTGAACTTTAGTCAACACTTCATGAGATTGGAGGTTAAAGGTATAAAAATGTTAA
>LQNS02278124.1:7581529-7598508 GCA_001587735.2 Parhyale hawaiensis | reverse complement strand
TTTTCCATCATGTGTGGATGTTTGGAATGGTCTTGATGGCTCTGTCTTTGCTGGTGCTGGTATTGGCAGCTTTAAACGATCTGTACACAGAGCTATTCTGTGATCTCGGATATTCTTTTTTTTTTTGTTTCCTTCTTCATTCTTTTGTTTTCTCCACCCGCTGGGTTGGTTGCGTGGGGGTTTATTAACCTCATGGAGTTTCTCCGTTCCTACGTCGCCAGCCTGGTGTGATTTAATAGCTGACTTAGACGCCTGGAAGCCAATACGACCTAAAGCCAATGCCCGCAACAAATTTCAAACTTTAGCCGACCGGGACAGGAAGCACCGACAGAACTGATTTGTTCTACATCCGACAGCCTCCAAAGTGAAAGAGTGCGCTCCCCACGCAGCACGAGTCTCTGTCCCAAAAATCTTGAGTGCAGGGAGAAAAGAATACAACCAATGCCTCTCATTATTGTACACCTTATAAAACATACATAGCTCGGCTACTCTTCTCATGTGGGACAGGTTCACCAGATCATTATCAACGCACAGCCATCTGGCTGAACTAACAAGTCGGTCCAACAGACTCGAGTGAGTGTCAACAGCCGAAGCCCCGACCAGTGAGCAATACTCTAACACTGGCAGGAGCCCAATCTTAGTGGAAGCACGTGACACCAACCTCCTAATATGCGTGCGGTTCAAAAGTAAGCTTCTCATCAAAGCAACGCCTAGAATCACCGAGGAGCTAGACTGCTGAAGCAAAGTGTCATCAATTTTCAGTTAGGGATGCTGGAGTACAAGTGTTCGAGACCGACTGACAATCATCGACTTGGTCTTACTGGCATTCAGCTTCATACTCCAGGCCGAGCACCATGCACTAATGCGTGGCAAATTCCTATTCAGAGACTGAGCGACAGCATCACGCAGGCGAGGAGCAGGTAGCTTTGTTACCTAGTAACCTGCGGTACATATCATTACAATTCATTAACGGTATGTTATTACTGTCTCGTTTAGCACGAAGTATTCGCCTTAGCATTTTATTTTGTATAACTTCTAGTTTGCTACTTTAACAATGGGGAGCTGCACCCCAGATGATATTTTGAATAATAAATTTGATTCAACGACTCACGATTCACAAACCGGGCTTTGCAAAAATCTTGACCTGTTTAAATAATTTGTCATCAGAAGTTTGTAATAGCTTTGTTTATTATGAGCTAAAACAAGATTTGTAGTGTAATAATTTGTTATGATCTAAACAACATTGCTATTCAGTAGGACCTCCATTGGCAGCACACATTACGCTGGAGGCATCTTCTCTCCATTGGAGGCCACAACGCCAAGCATCATCGCAGAGGCCGGATGCTTTGTTGTGGAGGCATAACGCACATCAGAGATGTTTTGCCAAAGCTCACAACTCGATCGTTCTGTTTGTTGAAGTCAGGATCCAAGATGAAGGTCTTCTCATCTGAAAAAGTGATGACTCGATTTCCATAACTTTTCAAGTCGTTAAAAAGACGGGAACATCGCTCTTGGTACTTTTAACCATGTCAGCAGTTAGCAGCGGTCTTTTCTGACGCTTTAAGCTCTTTCCACCTCCCTTTCTACAGCTTTTGACACGGTTGACACAGAAATCTTCTTCTCCATCGGAAATTCAGTCATTTTGAGTTTCGGATCATTTTCAACGGCTCTTCGAACATTCTTCTGTTGAACAATTCTGGTCTGCCTGAACGTGGTCCATCTAAGATACTTTCATTATTATTAGGGCGATTTTCGACCCGTTTCACCGTTGATAAACTGACATTTTGCACCCTAACAATGTCTGCCTTCTGGTAACCCGCGCAAAGAAGAGCTGAAACCTTCATCATTTTTGTTTCCGTTACTGTATAAAAATGAGCACTGTTACCGGTTGTTATATTATCTGCAAAAGTTTAGGAATGAATCATTGCCAATAAATTTAATCAAGTCTTTGAAATAAGTTTTACACTTTGAAAATGCAAAGCAGGTCAGGACTTTTGCAAAGCCCTGTAATTAGACACTGCATATAGGTATTACAACATGAACTTTACTGAGCTCACGCCCTAACTCTTCTCTGTGGACTTTGAAGCACAGTTTGTCCTCAAGAATCAAACCAAGATATCGAAGCTGAGACACCCATTCCAATTCTTTACCATTGAAATGAATCATCGGTAATTTAGGACGAAAACATGGACTGAATAACATTAGCTTAGTTATGTCCTCATGGGCAATCAATTTATTTTGAGTTAACCATTCTGACAATTTACTTGAAAATTTTTGAGTGTCAGTTATGGCCGAGAGAAAAATGGCATGTATTACTATAGAACACTGCATCATGAGCAAACAGAACTCACCTCATGCCAAGGGTAGTTATATTATTAATAAAAATTTTGAAAAGCAACGGTCCCATTGCGCTTCCTTGAAGGACTCCAGTTTTTATAGGTAAAACTTGAGATTTAACGGTATTACATAGTACATACAGTACCGTCCAAAACTAAGGGACAAATTTTCAAACGACATAACTTTTTGCAAACCATGCCAGGTACTTCGTCTGCACACTATTAGCCAGTAAGATGTTAATTATTGAGTTAAAATTTGAGACATGTATGAAGGATAATAAAAAAGTTATGAACGAAAAGCTTTTCTCTTGAAATTTATATCGTCCAAAACTAAGGGAAAAACAAAAAAAAATTGCATTTAACTCAATGATTTGCAAGAAATATTTAGCAATATGGTTGTGAACAATCAATATTTGGTAAATAGTCCCTTGTTTTCGATTACAGCTGCACATCGTTGACTACATGACCGAATGAGACTTACAATCCTCAACAGTAATTTTCGCCCAAACCCTTTGAAGTTTCATGTAAAGATCTTCCATATTGATAGCGTTTCTTGACATAACTCAGCCCCAGTGTTTTCCAAAGATTCTCGATTGAATTTAGGTCAGGACTTTGTTGTGACCAATCCATAACTTCGAGATCTTGCTGCTCAAGGTAACTCATGACTGTCTTTTCCTTGTGGCAGGGGCATTGTCTTGCACGAAGATAGGGCTGGGGACACCTGAGTTTACAATATTAGGCACGACAATACCTTCCAACAAATTTTCATACACCTGAACTTTCACACCGGCTTGCAAACGAACGGGAGGCGATGTCCCTTGAGAGAACATACCGAAAACCATCACGCTTCCGCCGCCAAACTTCAGTCTTCTTAGTACACTTTACCCTTAATTTCTCACCTTCACGTCTTCTAACAAAGTTCTTACCGTCATTACCAAAAAATTGAACTTGCTTTCAACACTGAAAAACACTCTAGCCCAATTTTCATGGGACCAGTTAACATGTTTGTCTGCAAACTCTAATCTCTTTTGCTTGTTCTTGGCACTCACAAGCGGTTTCTTCTGTGGGCGTCTTGCAAATGACCCTATTTTTTGAAGACGTCGAGGAACGGGCTGACGTGAGACGTTCATACAAGTTGTGTCATTCATTTCCCTACTTATCGCAGCTGAGGACTTGAAACGATCCTTCAATGACGTACGCTGGATGACTGTCCTCTCTAACTGACGTTTTACGGGCCCGTTCGGCTTTTTTTAGGGGCAACAATGCAGCCGGTTTTATTGTACGACTTCACTATTCTGCCCACAACACTTTTCGAACGGTTTACCTTCTCAGAAATTTCTCTAATAGTAGAAGTTTTCTTGTGCAACTTGATATCTTGTCGCAGGGTATAATCAACTTTATGACGTGGTGCCATCATGTAACGAACAGCAATGTTTGCAAATGTCAGTGTCAAACTTTGTTTTCGATGTAAAAAAAGAAATATGGACTGAATAAGAAATTAACTTAATTTTTATTTTTTGTCCTCTAGTTTTGGACGTTATAAATTTAAAGAGAAAAACTTTTCGTTCATAACTTATTTATTATCCTTTATACATGTCTCAAATTTTAACACAATACTCAACATCTTACTGACTATCAGTATGCAACTGAAGAAGTACCTGGCATGGTTAGAAAAAAGTTGTGCCGCTTTGAAAATTTATCCCTAAGTTTTGGACGGTACTGTATTGGTCACGGTAGATAAGTAACTTGCTAATAAAGCATTTACTGTCCCACGAACACCATAGTGTTCAAGTTTTTTTTAACAACAACTGTTTGTCAACCGTATCGAATGCTTTCCGCATGTCTAAAAAGAGGCAGACCCCATACGATTTATCGTGGAAACACTTTTAATAAGTCAGTCACTAGATGAAATTGCCAAAGTATTATTAGATTTTGCACGAAAGCCAAATTGTCGGCAGGAAATTACGTTATGAACCACTAGGAATTTGGTTAATCTAGAGTGAAATTATTTTTCACGTATTTTGTTCAACGTTGAAAGCGTTGATATTGTTCTGTTATTTGCTACACCGTTAGGATTTGAATAATGATATAAGACGAGCATGCTTTGGAATATTGGGGTAAATACCAGTCTCAAAACATCAGTGGAAGATATTACAAAGTGGATTAACTATACAATTAATGACTTTCATCAGAAGAGCATGTTGAATTTTATCACGGGTAAAACGTTGGCAACTTAATGATTTCAATATTTGGATGATTTTACTGGATCGGCAGGCATCGAGACCCAAATATCATGAATATTATAAGTATCAATGGTAGGATTCGCAAATTATTGAGGAAGGTTTTGCACAAGAGTCGTTGCAGTATAAGTAAAGTATTTATTAAATAGATTGGCTGAGTCAGCATCTGCAAGCTCATCCCATATAAACTAAGCGAGATATTTTTTGAGAGTCTTTCTGTTTGAAATCTCGTTAAGAGCATGCCACATTTTGCGAAACGATTCACTAGATTCATGAATCTTTTTTTTTAGTAATCTTTCGATTTGCGTATAAATCGATTCAGTACATTTCTATACACTGTAGACGACTTTTTTGTTATTTCATCTTGCCTGAATTATTTTTTTCAGTCAATATTTATTTTTAATGACAAATTTGAAATCACTGGAGCACCATTTCAGCTCTCTAATTTGCATTTTTCTCTTATTTTTTTACTAATGTGAAGCATTCATAATAAATAGATCAAATGAGATCATACAATTCACTCATTGTAAGGTCAGCATTAGACGCAGTGTATTCCTGATCAAAGCTTGCTTCCTCCATTTTGTTGACAGCGTTCTTGGAACTCAACAACATTGACAGGCCTTGAAAAGTTATTAGGGCAGTGGTTCTGTCTGAAACAGGAATATATAAGAATGATGGGTAAATTATCTAAAAGGTTAACGTTCAAGACATCAGATGTACATTGTGCTCCTGGGTAAAAATTTAACCAAGTATGATCTAACAGCGAATATTTAGTTATAGGGTTTTCAGGGGAACAGTTGGCTTATTGATTGCCGGAAAATAACCATAAGAACTGATGATGTGTATGAAATCTTGAATTTATGACAAGCCTATATTATTTATAAGCGTGACGTAGATATCTCTGCAGAGGATAGATGTTTAATAATTTGCCTTAGATGGTAAATAATGGTCTAAGAGAAATGCATTAAAATCATTAATTGATCCTTTGAGAGGCGTATGAAAACAGCAAAAGAACATTACATCGGTTTTACTGTATGTTTAACTGTGGGGCTCAGAACTTCAGTTACATTGTCGACTTTACATAAGTTATCAACAAGCTTGACAATTATATCATATTTAAAACGTAATGACTGGAGTAATAGTTCCATAACTGGGAAGTTTCGACGCACACTGTGAATATTTGCACAATTCTATAGATATTGATGACTCAGGAGGTGAAAGAGGATTGAGGGATTTACTAGTTGAAACGCTACTGCTAGTAGTGCTATTAGTTAGAACAATGTTTAATGTCGATGGCGAGTGAGGAATTTGAGCTGATGAAGAAATTTGAGGCTTGAGGACTTTATTTTCAGTAGCTACGTAGTAGTTGCAGTTCGAAAACAACTTTCGGGTTAAGTTGGTGTAAAGACTCGAGATATTCAGCGGTAGAGGAATGTCTTATGACTCAAATTTACCAGTGCAAGTTCTGCAGTTGTTATTTACATTCAACATGAAGCTCAACAAGTTCGTATTGCTCTCTGCATAGTGTGTCCCGCTAATTGTCCACAGCTTGTGATCATTTGTTCCGTCTCTTTTCATGGTAGTGATATTCTCACAGATGGATGTCTCAGTACGAGAATTTATCATTACTCGTACTGTAGTTGACATTTGCAACCGATATATTGTTCAGCAAACACATAAGACTGCCGTAGAGCGTCTACCGAAAATAGTCTGCAATCCATCAAAAAGCTCGAGTGCTGTCATCGCGGAGCGTGTCACCAACACTGCAACAATTACTAAACCCAACGGCGCTGGAGTGGTGTCACACTGACTCGGTGCACCTGCAACAGCCATCCGGCTGGCTGAAATTTCTGGGACGTGTTGCAATCCGACGCCGGTGTTACCCTCACAGTGTTACCCGTGTAGCAGTGAATGCGACGAGCGATCTCAGCGCCCCACCAAATTGTATTTCTTAATTTTTTACAGGCTGGAACATATAAATTTTGGTGGAGCCTTATTTTGACTGTATATATTTTAGGACAAAAAGTTAAGGAAACTACGCAAAAGTGCTTCAAATGCTAGAATTCAGGAATATATATCAGTCCTAGACTTTGTATAGCGAATTGTTGAGTATCAAAGTCGATGTTTGTAAATAAAGACCGTGTTACCCTGCTTATAACCCTACTATTTTGGAGGGTTATCATCCCTGCCACAATATGTTTGGGCATCACGCCCTTAAGGATCCCGAGTGCCTTCACCGCAGGGGATGTAGCATCTGGCCGCAGTTCCTGCTGAAAAGGTTCGTTTTGTAAAGTTAGGTAGGTTCTCTATATTTCCTTTCTGTCCCGCAAGGTTGGCCGCCGATCGAGGTGACCGACTTTTTCTGCGGGGCTCTTACCTCGCCCCTGCGGAGGGCCACAGAAGGGACCGTCCGCACAGGCCTTCTCTTTTCATCTTTCATCTCCAGTCACCTGAGCACAACGATGTGGTTCCGACTGTTAGGCGAGTAAATCATCTATTGATTGTCTAAGTTTCATAAATAGCGGGACAATACCAATATAATAATAATAATAATAATAATAATGGAGGGTTGTTATTTGTGTAACACGGTGTTACCCAACCCGTGCAGCACTAGAGGCCGAGGTAGCACAGGCGTCACCATAAGCCTGATTGCAACACGCCCCTGTTCATGTTGCAGCAACATGTTGTGGAGCGGCCACAGAGTGCTCGGTAAGGCGTCCAGCAACGAGTTGCAGTGACGTGCTGCAAGGTCTGTCTGTACGGGGCTTTACGGCACGGGTTTGAAAACTGTCCCCGGAAACCAGTAAAAACTCCACAGAATTTGCTGCGCCTCATCTCATTTTATAGGAAATTTAATCCACGGTATGTAAAACACTACTTTTTGACAGATAAGTGCAAATATATATATATATTGCTATCCGCCACCACCTTAGTACGAGGAAGCTTGCGACCACCCAGGTATGCCTATTTAAAGTTAGATGAGGGCAGGTCTGGTTCTACTCACGTCTTCGTATCTAATACGGCGGAAAACCCCTGACATTTCGGTAGGTAAAATATGTAAACATGCATGTGCACACCCGACGGTGTTCATTATATTGTTTTGATATGTGGTCACCAAAGGTAAGGAATCATCCATCATCGCAATATCAGGCAAATCTGGGTGACTTCCGTACCTTAATGGGTCGTTGTAGATTCTGAATTGCTCAATCTGAGTGTTAGTATGACTTACCACAGCTGTAGGCTCCCTCCTCACTGGTGGACGGGCAGTCGCTGGGGACCGGTGAGACAACGTGGCTACCGTTTTGGCAAGAGGGCGCTGCAATGATGTTGTAACAATGCTTATAATAATTACACTGATTTTTATCTAAGATTGTTGTGATAATAGTATTCCTAATATTTAATATAATAATATTATTATTATAATATTATTCACCAATACCTACACTCACAGAGCGTAAACTAAGAAACGCAATGCTAAAAAAAGAACAAAGCCTGGCAAACTGAGGGAATTTACCAAAATCTAATCAACTGTTCCTTGTCATTTTTTTCAACAGTTCCAGTCGATTGCATGAAGATCCAACCTTAACGTCTTCAGTCTTATAGGTACACTAACCAAAAGTAAATAGGGAAACAAACGGACTGATTATCCACTTGATCGTTCTTATATGCTAACCGAGAGTAAATAGGAAACAAATGGACTAATCATCAACTTGAAAGTCAGCATCTGTCCGTGTCATTCATAACAGTCCCTGTAAATTTCATAGTGATCCGTCAAAACGTTTTGAGTTACGTTAACAATAAATAACTAGCGTGACGGCAGAAATTCAATGGTTGATTAATGTTTTCACTTATTATAGTTTGAATTGAAGGAGGGCATCACGGTTTTTTTAAAATTTCGTAGTCGTCGGCCAATTGCTCTAAAATTTGCACAGGCAGCACAGTATATGTATTTTTGGAAAAGAAACACATTCTGCTAGTACAAATTTTTCTGATTTAGGCCTTAGTTTTTTGAGATAATGAGGAATATATACATAAATCTATAGATATTTTTTTTTAAATTTTAAGAGAAGAGAACTCAATGGGTTATCATGCTAGAAAAAAACAATGACAGTTTTGAAATCCTTGAAATATTTCCAACAAAACTACAGAGCCTGATTTTATATTTTCTGTTTCGTTTTCTTTGGAAGTGCGATGTTCGATCGCAAACTGAAGTTTACGTATATTTTTTTTTTTTGGTTTTGAGCCGCGATAAAAAAAAGTTTTAGGGTGAAAATGGAAAATCTAGCTCTATAGGTTTGTTGGCAATGTGTCAAGAATTCCAAAACTCTTTACTTTTTCCAGCATGAAAACTCATTGACTTCTATTTATTTTTAGGGTGAATATCACATTTTACAATATAGGCATATCCGTAAAATATATGTATATTTATGTATTCCCCCTTATCTAAAACAAGCTAAGGCCGAAACGAAAACTGTAGCTGGAATAAAATGTGTTTTTTTTTTCCAAAATACATACCTAAACTGTGAGTTTCAGAACAATTGGTCCACAAATAAAAAAGTTATTACGAGGTCATTTGCAATTTGACACCACCACCCCCCCTCCTCCTGCCCCTACATTTGGCCCCTTTGGGGAAGGTTATAGTGCACGTAACCCCATTATAATTTGGAACACACTTTCCCACTACCTGAGCATTCCTTTTTAGCGGAAAACATGTGATAATTTTGATCATTATCGGCGAGATGCTCTTTTTAAGGCAACGCTTCTAACTGAACCTACCCCTTCTTAATAAAGGGTCGTCAATTAACCCTTAAGAACTCTGTCTACCATAACGCGGTCCGTTTACCTTATTACACCCCGTCTAACCTACCTCAGTACTTTGGGTTCACTTGTGAATTTAGCGTAGGCTCTGTTGGCAGAAAATTCGCTTTTGTATCTTCATACATAGAGATAGAAGTACCGTACTTCCTGTATTGGTCCATGTATTTGGATTCTTCTTCTAAGCTCTGTTTCTCATAGTTTACAGATAATGTAATCTTTCATAGTCACTCATTTTCATTTTTTCGTCAGTGTATCTTTTTTTCACGTTATCAAAGGGCCCATGGATATTGAACGGAAAGTCATTTTTCTGCTTCGTTGTAGAACACTGTATCACAAACTCAGCCACTTTATTCGAAAATAGTTTAGTGTGTTACCGTAATCCGGAGTGTTCTCAATATATATGCTAAGGTAGTTTTCAAAAGTCTTCTGGGTTTTATGTTTAACATGTCCCAAGCTTTCGAACTACTAAACGTAGCCTGTCTTCAGGGGAACGAAACTTCGAACTCATCATCAGCCCCTGAAGACGGGCTACGTTTAGTAGTTCGAAAGCTTGGGGCATATTAAACATAAAACCCAGAAGACTTTTGAAAACTACCTTAGCATGAATATACCTGGGTGTCAACGTATATTTCAAGAAATTCATACATATATATAATATTTCTACAGACTATACCCTTTCTCTTAAAAAAATCTACTCAAGATACAAAACATTGTTCAGTGCGTGCTCCTGTGCCGCATTGTATCCATCCATTTGGTATTATATAGAATGTCATATTTATCATAGAGTGAACTTTGTAGCTTCGGATATAATAGTATTTTCATTTTTTGATCGTATTCATTCCCATTGATGACGACGACTCCCCTACCCTTGTCCGGCTTACAAACTACAGCTGAATTTTCCTAACTAAAATTTGACAAAAGAGACAAATCGATCTTTGAAAATATAGGAGACAACGGATTGCTGGGCGAAGTGCACCAAGTTATTGCAAGTTTCTCTTATTTTGTTTTTCACATCGGCAATAGAAAATTTACGACGAAGTGATTGGGATTTCAGTCTGCTAGCTAAAATCTCGAAACTAATGAAATGTTGAACTAAAGCTAATATCATAAGCAAATATACGACTGTCGAAAATTTCATAAAAAGCCTTAACGTTCCGGGCATCTAATTTCCCATTTTCAGAAGTTTAAAACCGACAAAGGATGAACAACAACCTCTAAAGGATGCCTAAATAAAAAATTATAGTTGGTATGAACTAAGTTAGGACAGTTGTGAGCATGGAGGGAGCAAAATGGCAAATGACTATATATAGTGCGCAACGAGGGTCCCTATATAAGCGACGGACGGCATAGGAAGCGGACGGAAGCGGGCAAACACAGTCGGAGGCAAAAGCTTCAGTCATGGATCGTGACGAGTGGCACGGCTGAAGACATTATGTTGAGGCTAGGTTTTGTTTTATGAAAATATAGTGATTCTAGAGTTCTGAGTTTTATAGGATTAGAATAAGCTATTATAGCGCATTGTAGTCATTTGCCTTTTAGCTCCCTCCATGCTCACAAGTGTCCTGACTTAGTTCAACCAATTAAAATTTCCTTTTATTTATTTTTTATAGGTTATTTTTTAATTCGAATTTCTGATGATGGGAAGTTGACTTTTCCCGAAACGTTAATTTTTTTCTAAAAATTTTGTCGGCACTACGGTATATTTATTTTATGATATTAGCCTTAATTCAATATATAAGATATTTTAGTACGGGATGTTCTGCGGTATGGTCGATGTTTCATCGTTTGTTGACCATATCCCAGAAAAGACCCACACTCTATTGCCATTATTGCCGTTCATCAATTTATCCAAACGCTACTTTCACAATGTTCATCCTAGGTTTCACTAACCTCTTTCTCTTGAAAATTAGATTTCCAGTATCTACTTCAATATCCACTACAGTATTCAATAGATATGGACAGCATGGAGTTTCAATCTTTAGAAAATACAAAAAATTCTCTAGAAAGCACGAAAAATCCAAATTAGAACTCAAATTCCTGCACTGTTGCGAAGCCTACCAGGTCATCCCCAATTTTCTTCATTTCCGTTTGTATAGACGACCACTCCAAAATAGCCAACTGTACAAATCATGGCAGTCCAAGCTCCTAGACCTTGAAATTCAAACCCAGCATATTAATATTACAAAGCTTGCAGCCTCAGCAAACTATTATTTATTGCAAATCAAAACTGGTTTCTCATTTCTCGACCGTCTCAGTTTAATTCATTTTGTTTACCGCAACAATAGGAAATTCATTGACAAAACGAAAACAGTCCACAGCAGAAAACTAATCAATTAGGTGCATCCTCTAACCTAACTTCTTACAACCCGGATAGCGTCATTTTCAATTATTCTAACTGTAACCTCCAGCCACGCCTAAAATTTTTGTTGTCGTTTGGTCTGGAGTTTTGCCTGCCTGTATTTAAACCCAATTATTATAGACATTTCATTAGTTTCGAGAATTAAGCTAGCAGACTGAAATCCCAACCACTTAGTCCTAAATTTTCTTTTGGCGATGTAAAATACAAAGTAAGAGAAACTTGCAATAACTTGTACACTTCGCACAGAAATCCGTTCTCTCCTATATTTTCAAAGGCCGATTTGTCGAAATTCAGTTGTAGTTTGTAGGCCGGACAAGGGTAAGGGGTCGTCGTCATCAATAGGAATGAATACGATAAAAAAACTGAATACTATTCTATCTGATGCTACAAAGTTCACTCTCTATGATAAACATACCTACCCTTTCAAACTTACTCTCAAATAGAATGTCATGAACCAACACCAAAGTGACTTTCACTTACCTATCCATTTAACCATATCAAGAATGTCATGAACCAACACCAAAGTGAACTTAATCACGGGCAAAAAATAATGGAAATCGATCGATAGGATACGAGTGGAATAAAAAAAAACATGTCTTCACTTCAATACTGACCGAACATTTTTACAAGAAGCGACGGAAGAGCAGCTATGGTTGAAATTCCTTCCAGCGTAAATTAGAGCTTCTTGCCAGTTGAACGTTGAATTTTCCCCTATCTAATGC
The DNA here is from genome assembly GCA_001587735.2 of Parhyale hawaiensis. Taxonomy (NCBI): domain Eukaryota; kingdom Metazoa; phylum Arthropoda; class Malacostraca; order Amphipoda; family Hyalidae; genus Parhyale; species Parhyale hawaiensis. Next base: position 7,586,033 of record LQNS02278124.1, on the reverse strand, counting down.
TGAAAGTGTAACGGGCAGACACATGGACGGACGAATGTATAGCAGTATGAAACCCTAAACATTATATTGTTATACATTGACATGTAAGCAAGCAATCGGATAGGCGGATCACCATCAAAATTTAAGCAATTGTTCTTCAGAATATTTGCACAATTTCCTGTAGCTATATCTGATAAAGATTCGTCATTAGGTCTTCTGGTATGTTGCTATCAAACAAACAGGCGCCAGAGAAAATGTAATGTTCTTGGCGGAGGTAGTCCCAAAGGATAATTATTTTGACGGAACAATAACGTCGGTAGCCATCACTTACCACAGAGCACAACGCGATCACACTTGTTCATGTTTAGAACCTTCGACTGCTCAACGGCCCCGTGTGATGTGATAAGTTTTATTTTTTGTTTAGATCCAAAAGCAATTCACCCAACTCCCCTCCCAATTAATACTTATTGCTCAAAGGTTTATAGAGCTATAACCACAAAGAAATTCGTTGACATTCCAGGAAGTTGGAATGCTCTTAGCATAAGTGAAGCTTGAGTACTTGTTTTTATGTACTCTCTTGTGGATGTTCTTGAAGACAAATTCTCAGAATAGTGACAAAGATAAAGCATGTGCTGCATGGTATGTTATTCTGGTTGGTTTTCACCTCCTTTACCCATCGACTGGTTACCTCAGTATTATACAGTGCCTAGACATAAGTATTTACACAACCCTATTTTTTAAGCATTTTTCAAAATTCAGGGTCTCCTTTAGGATTATTAATATAGGAAGTTTATATATCATATAAATAATAGTATATTTAAATAAAACAGTCAAATGTGCACTTTTAACAAGAAAATTTAACACAAGCAAAAGTTATGAGGGTCAAAAGTATTCGACAAAAAAATTATGATATTAGTACTTGGTGGCGTGACCTTCATTGGCAATTACAGCATAGAGACGATTGTTATAGCTGGGAATCAACTTTTCACATTCACTTGATGGTAATTTTTTCCATTCTTCCATGCAGATAACCTTTAATTCAGTAAGGTTTGCGGGACACCATTTGTGGACACCAGATTTAAAGACGCCACAAATTTTCTATTGGGTTAAGGTCCGGTGATTGGCTAGGCCACGGAAGAATATTTATTTTCTTCTTTTGAAACCATTCGCTCGTTAAATTCGCAGTATGATAGAGGTCGTTGTCTGATTTGACAAACATACTAAAACACAGAGGGACGAACCCAAACTTGATCATTTGTGTCTGTAAATATTTTTAAAAATTCATTCTAATTGCATGAAGATCTGTTCCTAACCTTTGAGTCATATTGCTGACAAGCAGAAAAACAAACTTTAGAGACAATCATGCAAAGGGATTAACAGATCATCGAAAATATTTTGCTCCAAGTAAGATCCTCAATAATTCCCGAAATTTATGAAGATCCGTCCATACCTTTATGAAATATTCTACCAAAAAAATGAGGCAGACGAGCAAACGATTAAACGGATTGCCTCCAAAATTTAATACTCTGTTCCCCTTAGAATACCAAACCCTTGTTCTCAATTTTGTGGAGATCCATCCATAACTTTTTGATTAATTTTGGTGACAAACAGGAAGACAAACTCGACGAAAACGTAACCTCCTGAGCGGAGGTAATTATGGTTCCCTCTAGAACTCAGTAAAAGTCTGATATTGTGTAGATTCTTACCATCGAAATTGACGTAGACCACTTCGTTAGGCTTATCGTCACCACAGGCCTCCTCGGTGTCGGAACTGTATAGGCCATCTGTGCTTATACTGCACGTCGATGCTTCGAACTTGAACATCGGGGCACCTGTGCGGAGCAGCGAAAATTTAAGTCACACTTACTAACTTCATAAGATTCATTATACGCTCTAAGGATTCATTGATATACTTTAATTCACTTTGTTATTGTTTGACTTACAGTCGTCTATTCATTCGTGCATATTTTTTTTCATTTTTTATGTCTGTGTGGAAGTAGATGGTGCAGTAGGTAGCTGGACCGTGACGCGAGATGTTCAGGGGCAGGGATATGAAGACATATGTCAGTACGAGTATCTGGATAGGCACATTGCTCTAAAGATTGACAGCGTATACAGGTGGCTATATGCAACTGGGCTATTTGTTACTGAGCCTGAGTAACGTTGGGAACTAATAATAAAAAAATTGGATATATACGTCAATATTATGATAGGTGTAACTGTATAGTCATGCACAGGCCCTCAGGGGCATATTGTGGCGTGCCCTTTCCCTGCCACAATATGTTTGGGCATCATGCACAAAAGGGTCTCGAGTGCCTTCTCCGCGGGGGATGTAGCATCTGGTCGCAGTTCCTACTGAAAAGGTTAGTTTTGTGGAGTTAGGTACCTAGTTTCTCTATATTTCCCCTTCTGTTCCGCGAGGTGGGCCGCCGAATGGTGGTAAGCGACCCATCCCATGGCATTCCTATCTGCTCCCGTGTGGGGGCCACGGAAGGGACCTCTTGCACAAGTGTTCGCTTCCTTCTGTCTTCTTCTCTTTTCGTTTATCGTCTCTTTTCCTGCGCCGCACAGCTGAGCGGTTTCGATCGACCGAGCCGTGTGGAGTTGGAGATGCTCGCGCCTTATTTCCTGCCAGACATGGTGCACCTAGCCAAGATTGTTAGAATAGAACTCGTTTGAGTTCGACTCAACTTCTAAACTATATCATACGAAATTGGATTGCTGTTATAGAGTCATTGTATCTAATAGGGCGGGAAAACCCACAATATAATTAATAATAATAGTCAATAGTCAATAATAATAGCCATATGAAAGTAAGCATCAACGATAGTTTTTACAGGCTATACGCCTGTTATTTCTAAAGGACTTTACGCGCTCAATTCTCACGTCGTCCTGATACACACTGAAAGTCGACAGCGTAGATACGGCCGCACGAAAGACGTGCGAGCTGCGTATAACTCCGACGATGTATAGGAAGAAATGCTTCGTACTGCGCTATCAAACTATAAAATTTAATCCATCTCCAGCTGCGTGAAAAATTGCAATCTTTCTACCAGATGTAGGAGCTGATTCAAAAGCTTTTGTTCTCCATGGTTAATCTTGTATACTTAAGGGCCCGCACAGTCATAAAATCACAGCGAAGAATCTGTGATGACTTTTTCCAGTGATCATACATCCGTTATTACAACTGCTAACTTAAGCACCCTGAGATGAGCGTTACGGCTTCACAGCCGCTCAATATCGAATCTTTTTTCCCTCTCTCTGAAGTGGAGAAAATTCACTGCTTATTGGGGCCGATCACCACCGCTCAAAGTAATAGCTCCGCTTCTGTATTGTGAATACCGTGGGCTAGCCTATACACTATGCAGGTCCAATGGTTTTTGCTTAGCAAAAGCTGTTTCATCGACCATTGAATTAAATTTGGGAGAATAGTTGAAGCAAGGAGCTTCTGATGGACCTCCTTGAGCTGATGGACCTTGAACGAAATCATCTGTGGGAAGAAACTACGAATCAAGAGGCATGAGAGTGCCAATGAAAGCATATATCTTCAGTGCTGCGAATTCAACTTCGGCAATGCAAGAAGTGCATTCAGACATAAGGTCGCCCGATACTTAGCCATAGATTCGACGTATGGGGAAGCTAATACTCGTACAAATAAGACTAAGACTGCGATGTCTTCATTGTTTGAATTTCAACGTTAGCCATCTTCTGTAACCCGGCCTATTTTCTACCTAACAGATTTCAGTGGAATTTTAGAGGGAGACCAGAGCCTCCAACCCGGGCTAATTTCCGCCCATCTTTATTGTGAAGCGTGACAGAAAATTTTGAAACATAACGAAATAAACAAACCGACAAATACACATCAGTCTTTATTATATTGTAGACTAGAGGGCCCAGCCGTCAAATATGACGGCAAAAATTTTGTGATTAAGCCTCTTATTTTTCCGGGTCCAAGTATAGGTTGCTCTACTACAGGTCTCCTCCCTGCAGGCCTGATCTTCCATTAGTGAAACGCAAGCTGTACAACCATGAGTTTGGCGATAGCAAAATATTCCCCCTGCAAGATAAGGAGTGAATATCAGCTTGGAATTGATTAAGCGTTAAGATGCACTGAGAAGAATATAGTTCAGTCAAAAGAATTCACTGGAAATACTCAGGGCTCACCGCATTGTGGATACCAACTGATTGTTGAATCTCCAGCGTCGGACTTTGGCTGCCGTGTAAATTCAATATAAAAAAAGCGTCTGCTCAGCTTGAAGATTCAACTACTACGATATCATTCAGCAATGAAAGCGGCGATCCAGAGCCCGGGATCCAGAGCCCGGGATCCAGAGCTATATATATCACCGATACCCCGAGCGCTAAAATTGTATGGTAACTCAACTTGTTTTCCAGAACATGCATTTTCTCTTATTATTATTACTAGTGGACCCGTGCGTGAAAAATTCACGCAATAACCTATACGTTTGCCTAATGCCTCTAGGCCGGTGCGGAATCTCCTCTTCTCTTATTTGCTTCTTAATTT
>LQNS02278124.1:7560318-7581076 GCA_001587735.2 Parhyale hawaiensis | reverse complement strand
CTATACTTTGCCGTAGATTCGATGTATGGAGAAGCTAATACTCGTACAAATCAGACTAAGCCTGCGATGTCTTCATTGTTTGAATTTCAACTGTCCCTGCTTAAGATACGTTTGCCATCTTCTGCAATCCGGCCTATTTTCTGCCTATCACTTTCATTGGAGCTTGAGAGGACAACCAGAGCCTCCAACCTGGGCTAAATTCCGCCTATCTATTTCGTTAAGAGCGTGACACCGATCATATAAATAAATATATAAATATATATAGAGATATATATTTATAAACACACGATGGTCATTCTTAGTATTAGATTGCTAAAACTTCACGCTTGAGCTCCCACGGACAGGTAACACAACCAAGGAGCTTCTAATGGGGGAAGGACGCCTAAGCACTCTCTGGGCGAGTAAGCACTTGCCTTTGTCTCGTGATCGAAGCTGGTGTTTGGAGTCCTTAAAGTGGCTGAAGTGGCAGATGTCAGCACATATAATTAAGGAAGATACGGACAGGCAGTTCTTCTATGTTTTTGCAAATAAAATCGTGTCTGAAGATTTATATCTCAGTGCTCACACTGCTACTTTCATCATTAGATGGTATACAGGATGCAAGTTTCCTTTACATACTTCCAACTGCCTGGAATTTCGTCGATGGTTAATGGCTATAAAAATTTGAGCTCAGGACTCGTTCCTATATAGGCTTCGTGAGGCAATGCCGCTCTCCGATTGGATAAGCCACTCAGCCAGTTTAAGAGAAAAGTTTACTCGCAACGCTCCCATAGGATAAATAGAGAAGGTGCGCTCCTCTTTTTTAGAACCTCCTTGAACACAACCCAAATGAAGCATCTTGCAACACCGGGAAGCCCAAAACGCTGCTAAGGGAAATCCAGCAAAAAAACCATTAACATCTGACTTTAACGCCTGCAGGCCAATACGACCGAAAGCCGATGCCGGCAACAAATTCCAAACCTTAGCCGACCATGGCAGTAAGCACCGATAGGACTGATTAGTTCGACAAACGACAGCCTCCAAAGTGAAAGAGTGCGCTCCGCGCGCAGCACGAGTCTCTCTCCCAAAAATCTTGAGGGCAGGGAGAGCAGAATGCAACCAATGCCTCTCATTATTGTACACCTTACAAAATATACATAGCTCTGCTACTCTTCTCCTGTGGGACAGGCTCACTAGATCATTATCAGCGCACAGCCTGCTGGCTGAACTAACAAGTCGGTTCAACAGACGGAATTGAGTGTCAGCAGCTGAAGCCAAGACCGGTGAACAATACTCTAACACAGGCAGGAGCCCAATCTTAGTGGAAGCACGTGACACCAACCTCCTAATATGCGTCTCAAAAGTAAGCTTCTCATCAAAGACAACACCAAGAATCTCTAAGGAGATAGACTCCTGAAGCAAAGTGTCATCACGCAATCTCCAGTTGGATATGCTGAGGTACATGTGTCCGAGACCGACTGATAATCATTGACTTGGTCTTTCTGGCATTCAGCTTCATACTCTAGGCCGAGCACCACACACTAATGGGTGACAAATCCCTATTCAGAGACTGAGCGACAGCATCACGAAGGCGAGGGGCAGGTATAACTGAAATCAAAGTGGAATCGTCGGCATAGTTGATCATCGTGTTTTCAAGCGAAGAGAACTTGTCACAAGTATAGAGAATGAAAAACAGCGGGCCAAGCACACTGCCTTGGGGGACGCCAGACACAACCCCGACTAAGGCGCCCAAAACGCCGTCAACAGACACACTCTGCGTTCTCTAAGAAAGAAATTTTGCGAATGATTGACAGAACCCCGCCACCCACACCAAAGGACTCCAGCTTGTATAATAGGCCCCTGTGGTTGACCCTGTCAAGCAAGGGAGCAACCAACAACTGTGTTTTATTATGTAGTGGATTACTAGCTGATTTAGAGCATATGCTTCTATTGATACAACGAAGTGTTTTATATTAAGGCAAAGCTTTGACAAGTTACGTGGGAAGAATGATGAGTGTGTCAGCAAAACAGGATGGAATCAATGGGTACAAGATAGAACATAAAATTCGGTCATCCAAGAATTTGGGTAATTTCAATATTGGAACTTTTATCCGGCTGGTATTTTGGATGTTTGGATATTTTGTCGCCACACCTCTGCGCAGATAGTATTAAGAATAACCTAGGTGATTAATAATGATTAATACCTTCCCCGGCAGCAGTCATGGCGCAGTTCTTGAAGCTGGAGGCGGACACTTCGGTCCACTGGAAAGTCTGGGCGACAGCGGGGGCCAGCCGGGTGTACACGGGCCCCCCGTCGGGAATCTCTATGGAGTACAGGGACCCCCGCACCGTGTTGGCCTCAGCCACGCACCCAGCGAACAGGTGAGTCTTGGGGGCAGACGGGTTCTCCAGCACGAACTGTGGAGAACATATGCTGCAGAAGTAAAAGCTTGAGGGACTAGAACCTAACATGCTCCTCGAACTTTAACTCTTTCGTCGAGCACCCCTTCCAATATCCCCAGAAGGCTGGAGATCTGCTGGCAGCGCCTCCACGGGGACACTCTAGGTTACCTTAACCATTAGCTATTAACTACCCCTTTGGCAAGTCTGTCTGTCGTGCCCATTTTGCTTCCTTCCCATCTCGTACTTCTACTGATCTTACTTTACTTTCATGATTTTTTTCTTCCTCTTCTTATCTGACTTGCTGTTCCAATGCACGTTGATCGTGTGTGGGAACCAGAGCTAGGGCTATCGAATTCCAGTTGTACCGGCGGTATTTTCGTCTACCGAAATACCGAATCTTTACTGAATCTTCTACCGATACCGATTCCGAATAAATACATATATTGGATGACTTTCTTCGGTAGTTTTGAATTTCTCGCGCCCACAAAAGAAATTTCTTCGCCCTCTAGGACCCACCGTCCTTCCTGTAGGACATTGGGAAAAACCCATTCATTTTCGTTCTAATAGGCCGTATCGGAATATTTATATATGTTTCGATACCGCCTATTAGATGGCCAACAATATTCCTATACGGCCTATTATGTGGCTGGCGTTTCGATAGAGGTACCAAAAATCTAGGCCGTGTAACGGCCTGTTAGCTTCAAATAGCGAAAAAAGTATCAAAAACGCCTTAGATTTAAATGGTAAATGCATTCCAAATACTCCCATACTAAATCATAAAAAGCATCCTTCCTGCATGTGTAATCTTCCAAAATAAGTCCAAAAGTTCATCCCTTTACATTTCAGTAAAATGTACACGAGGGCCTAATTATCTTAGAGATACTAATGAACAAACTCAAAACTTCATAGTCCTATAATTAAACAACTTCATTGTGATGTCAGACACTTTATTGTAAAAGAGTATTGCAGGTGGACAAACCTATTGAATTATGAATTTCCAAATTATCATGTTAACTTACTGATTACAATTTTGGCACATAATGCTCCAACCATTGTTACCCACGTTACACAGAGTGATGTGATTGTGCATCGTGCATTAGTGACTCCACTTCTATTGGCTGAGTTAGGATTTTGCCAATTGCCGAAGTCCTACTGTTAATCAGAACGTTTTTTATTCTTGTGTACCTGAATTATCATTCGAAATTCTTCAGAAAATTCAAGATTTTGCGTGGACCTCTAAATCTTGCTTAGTTTGTAGCCCGTACAACAAAGTAGGAATTTATTTGGCTCAATGTGATCTTCATTGACCACAGCCTTTAAGAGTAATTAATCTTTCTTACTTTCTTGGTTCGCAAAGTGGCGAATGACAACGTTTTTGTTATTGCTTAACTGACAACGTGTACCCATATACACGGTAATTACGACTGACGTAAGAAGTTGAGATACATATTTCACTTTTTTGAGTCCGATGCTCAGAGTCTAAACAGCGAACATTTTCTCCCTATTCTTCCGATAAAGTTGAAGCGGATGTAGCGTTTGCTTGACAAGTGGAAAAAAAACCATCGTTAGATAAAATGGGGAAAAGTTCAATCATTATGCCATGTAGAGGGTGTTACAAACCAAAAAGCAAGAGTAGCTTCCACAACAGAGCGGAATAGCCAAAATGAACACTTCCACAACTCAAATTATTACCAATTGTTTCTTTTCAGATTATTCGTGTGAGATCCTCAAGAGTGCTGCCCATGCAATACAATGACATGTTAAATAATATTAGGTAGTTAGGCAGTAAAGTGTGCCTTGCTGTGGCACCACAAGTAGACAGCAATTTATGAGACACTGGTTTAGATGCCAATCGCAACAAAGTGTGGGAAAAACGCTCTGTATGAAGAAAGGACTTCAGAGGCAATGCCATTGCCTACTAGCTTTTTGTGTCGTAAATTTGTTAACACTATCTGATTAATCAATGACATGAGCCATTTCAATACGGCTGAATAGGTGCATAACAATTAAAGCATCGAATTTACTACTGGAAACATTTCCTCCATAAAAACCCAAAAAAGCCCAAAAACCCCCAGACCCACTGTTTTTACCCGTTTTTTTTTTCTTCTTTTACTTGCCCCAACTCACTTCATGGATGTCGTCGGATCGCGATGCCGCAACTGCTTGCTTCTCAACCAGAGGCGCCTGCAGATATGATACGATGGTTAGAAACGGCACCGAGATCTTCGTTAGGTAATACTGCAAGGGCGACTGAGAGAATCCAATATAGAACACTAACACTTTCGGCGATCTGGGTGCGGTAGAACGAAACAAGAATCACGCACGTTAACAAGAACAATTTGGGGAAGTTTAAGCGAAAACTAGACATGGACTGAGATGTTAGTATTGGGAATTCAATTAATCTTAAAGTGGTAGTGAGAAATGAGGTAACACGGTAGGAGTGAAGCCCCTTGCTAAAATTTGTAAGCGTTTATTTAAAAATATTGAGTAAAAGTCTTGAAAAATTCCTTTTGGGATTTGATTAACTTTAGTATTAGCGAGAAATATACATAAAATACTTATGTATCGAGTTTGGTAATCTTATAATGGTAGTGAGAAACAAATCTTACGCGTGTGCAATATCAATTTATGTCATCTTGTAAAGAACGCTGAGATATATTTCAGCCTTTCATCATGGACTTCAACGAGATTTTGAAATCACTTATCTGAAGGGAACTAATGTGAAATGATGGTATTATCAAGAAAATTTAACTGGTCAACAGTCTTGATTTAGGGAGTCCAATAGCCATACAACTTCACCTTGCATGACGGTACCGTAGTATATTTAGATATTTATTCCACAGAAGTACGACTACAAAAGCTAAATAGAGTATTACAGTAATAATAATACCATAGTAGAATAAAATCTCTCTTGCAATTTGACAGTGATGCAAAAATAGAAAGAAGTGTTACGCTACAACGGAAGTAATTCAGGCGAACTGGAAACGGTACGGTAGTATTGTGAGGAAAACCTGGCATGTCACCCGTGTGAATTTGAGCGATGCGACAGAAATAGTGAAAGGATCAGAAAATATAGCACGTTGTGAGTAGCAATATAATGGATTCGAAAGGGGCAGTTGCTTCTCGATTCCCTAACACGTCAGACGTAGCGACTCTGGGAATGCAGGGCGTTTTTATAATAAAATTTCAGATAGACGTCACCGAGACATGAGTTGGCCTGTTCCTGAACCGGCTAACGTTCCTTACCTGAGGATTTTTTTCGAATCAACTAAAAATTCGAGCTTCAAGCGCACTAAAGTTAAGTGTTTTTGATCAAGAATCTAGATACGTGGATTGAATCAAAGTTTCACACCTCGAACAGACTAAAAAATGTTTCAACTTGATCCAACTAATATTTTGAAATTTAAGTGCATGAAAATTTCTAAATAAGACCGAAGTAAAATTTCTCACCTCAAGCGAGTTGGCAACTTTACCGTAGAGTCCAAGTAGCACCAAAATAATTTCAATTTTGGCCATTTTATGAAGTAATTGCCTTGCAACTCTGCTAATATTCAGTTATATCAGTACTGTTTCTCTCTGAAAAGTAGCGGAGTAGATAACTTTACGAAATGTGCATTTCATGTTTATTAAATTAAAGAAATAAATGTGCAGGAATCCTTAGTAAAATTCATAACCATAATTTTGACTAAAATTAGTGAAAATATTTAAGCTAGGTGAAACTAGAGCACTCTGAGAGCACATACCTCAGCAAAGCAAGGCATAGGTAACGAAAAACGTGAATTGGTGCTGAGACCATATTTTTTTTTTATCAACACCAAAATCCAATCATGTGTGCCTTTCAACAGTATTAAAAATTTCACCAATTTTCTTAAATTCCGTTTATAATTTTTTGAATTATGCTGTCAACATTTTGACAAACTTTGGTCAAACGCACTAGCAGATCAACCGGTCACCAAAATCCAATCATTCATGTCTCATAACTTTACCAACAACTCTTGTAAATTTCATAAAGATCCATTCTTTTATGAGTTATTGTGCTAACAAGCATAAATTAAAACAGTGACAAACTAACGAACAAAAAATCATCATTAAAATTTGGTCATTTACTCTTCGTGATATACCTTACAACTCTTGTAAATTAAAAAATCCCTCCATAACTGTTCTAGTTATGGCATTAATTAAAAAAATGAGGCAGTCAGAAAAACAAACAGCGGATAAATGTATCCTCACCGAAAGTTAATCATCCGCTCCTCCTAACATACTTAACAATCCCTGTAAATTTCATCAAAAGCCGTCCGTAACTTTTTTAATTATCTTGGTCACAAACTGAATAACAGACAGACAAGCCCGACGAAAACGTAACCTCCTCGACCGCGGAGGTAATAAAAATTGAAAATTGGTGACAGAAATTATGGTACGTATAATTGATGTACTTACAGTGAAAATTATGTTAAGGGAACAAAATCATGCATAATAATGGGAATCGCGAAGAAAAAAATTGGGTTAAAATTTTTAAAATGAATTACAGAAATAATTCAGTCATATATTTTTCTAAAAATGAATAATATTAAATATTGAAATTAAGTAGAAAATGTTTATTGACCTCAAAATCTTCAAAACAAACAACATCAAAGCATTGAAAAACAGGTTAAACACACATACAATATGAACTAGGAACAAAACTACTGAACTAAAATGAAGTCTCCAATTCATGCATACAACACTTGACGAACATAAGACGTCCCAAATTGGTAGCAAATTAATGATAATTTGAGTCATGCCCCAGTTGAAAGACAGAATCATAAACAACAAATTTTTCTGATACCACATGTGTGTGTCTATTCGGATATTACCAAGCATAGACGAAATTAGAATATTACAAATTCTTATTCACCTCGTGTGAGCCAAAGTAAGGAATACATTCTCTTACCTTTAGGTATAAATAATTATCTATTTATCGCAATATCGAAGATAGACAAACCGAGATCATGAACAAAATGAAGGGTAATAAGAAATTCAGGCTGTCTAGCAATCTCGAAAAAAGGGAAAACTTGGAAAACTTAGGGAAAGAACTTGCTCAGGGAAATCATGGAGAATTGGACCAGGAATCACCATAGGCGCCCAGGGAATTTCAGCATTGCAGTGGAGATGGTCACGACCATTTCCACGAAAGGCAAGTCTTGAAGTCTAAAATAAAATGGATCCTGACAACAGTCATTGGACATCTAACGTGGCTGTCGCTCATTGTAATTGTTTCTGACAATTCAATCATAAATGGCTGATACTGTAAAAAGAAATCTCTGCCGCTAGGTAATAATCGTTCCTTCACAAGTCCAATGGTGGTCCCGTTAGAAACTAAGTGAAGTTCGCATCGGACACCAGAGATAATCAGATCACCACCGCCAGTCGCACTAACATATCACCGTGTAAGCTCTCCCCACTGACTGCGAGTTGCACTTGGAATATTATGTGGATACGTTGAAGCTCCTCCCTTTGCTCCGCCCTATCTCAATTATCGTATGATTTATGTCGAATGTAATGTTATGTTGCCATGGCAACCTTGTTTGTAACCAAAGTAGGCTGCAGTTGTATTCATGTTTGTATTTAAGCTTCTGATGCGAGATGACCTTGGCAGTGAAATACTTTGTTTGAAATTTTGTCTCCTCAGTGGACATAAGATAGACCATAAGGTAAGGTTTTGTTGGTTTCGCCCATCCTATGTTATGGGGAGTAGCACCCTCACAAGATTCGTGTAGGTTCCCTTAGCCACCAGGTCAGTCTTCGGGACATCTGTCTTTCGTTCCCATTTTGCTTCCCTCTCGATTTTGTACTCCTACTGATATTACTTTCATCATCTTCTTCCCCGACATGCTCTCTCTATTTGCTTCGGTCAACTTTAGCGCATGGGTTCCACATTTTTGTCAGCATACTACATGTCCCTTATTTTTATCTCTCTTGAATCAACATAGAGGTGTCTAGGGATGCATGTAATAAACCTAATACAGGAAATGTTTGTGTTTCTACAGAATTTTTTAAAACAAGGATTGATAGTGATTTAAATATGATGGTACCCCATATGTTCATATAAAAGTATGTTGATTTGTATGCCGCAAAATTCGTTTGAGCAATTTCAGATAACGAGATAAGAAAACGAGACGTCAGGCGCCCATTCTAAGTTATGGGGAGCAGCTGCCCTGGGGGGACCCTGTAGATTCCCTTTAGCTTTAACTTGGCTTCGAACCGCGTTCTTCGTGCCCGCTTTGCTTCTTCCTATTTTCGTACTCGTTCTGATGGTAGCTTGTTCTGATCTTCCTCTTCTTTTTTATTGCTTGCTAGTTGCTGTTCCAATGCATGCTGTCTATGTGCACCGATACCCTTGTGCATGGATTCAACATTTTTAGTTGATATAGTACATGTCCCTTCTTTTTCCTCTCTTGATGCATTATAGCTGTGTCTAGGAAGGCTTGAATAATTTAAAAATAACAAGAAGCCGATGCCTAACAACAAAACTGGAAGCCTTTTAAGATTTTAACCATTAATAGTACCTGTGTAAAAGAGAGTACAATATTATTATAGCGAACTATTGTACTACATGCATGAAAAATTTCTCAGGAAATTTCTAACTTCCTACTAATTAACAAGAAAAAGAGGTCGAGCAGTTTGCTGGTAATTTAGAATATGTTTCCGTTCAGAAATATAGGGTGAAGCCAGAAGTCTCAAGTCTTAACTAGTGTACCCACTAGGCGTTTGCAGTATTTCTAAGCGTACTCAACAGCCACTTGCCGCAACGTGTAGCAGTGCTGGGACGCTGAACACTACGCGAATGTTGCCAGTACCTAATGTGCTGGGGCCAGTACAACAACTGCTCTGAAATTCACGTAAAAAGTGTACCGACGTGTACACTTAGAACGGAAATAATAGCTTTATTGCAGAATTGACCACAGTTCGACTATTGGCTGTAAATTTCAGTGAAAATTTCACAGAAAGTTAAACTTATGGTGCTTATAGTATCTGTAAATTTTCAAACGACTTATCGTGCTGGTTCTAGAGAAATTATGGTTTTATTGTAAGTTTTACTAATGCACTGAGCGGCAGTAATAGCTTTTTCACTAAAAAAAATGTTCACAGTTTTATATCACCAAAGGAGCAAGAATAGTTACAAATGACAAAAATATGCCTTAAACAAGAAATCATTAATCAAAAGTTTACAAGGACTAAAAGAGGTAATATTTGCCAACATGACCCCCATGACGTTTAATAACTTCAATAATCTTTGAATCCATGCAGCCAGTTAGTTTCTTTATTGCAGAAAGTGGAACTGCCCTTGCTGCTGCAGCAACAGCATCCCACAAGACAGATTTTGAGTTTTACTGCTTTCCATCTGCGTAAGTTTCCTTTTTCAGACGGGCCCAGAAGTTTTAGATTGGATTTAGATCAGGTGAGCACGATGGCCAAGCCATCAGTTTCTCTCCATGGAACCACAAAGAGTCCAGAAATGCTGTAGTAGTACGTTGAGAGTGAGAAAAGGCATTATCATGTCTGAAAATCCAGTTTCGAAGCCATGAAACGGGTATGTCATCCAGCCATGGGACTAAGGCGTCGTTTAAGATGTCACAATATGATGCAGATGTAATTTTCACGCCATCAGGTACTCTAACCGGACCTACCAGTCGATCCTCTGTGATACCAGCCCATATCATAACACCACCTCCCTGTTATTGACATTTTACGCGTTGATAACACTCACCTAAAGGACTAGCACCAAACCCTTACTACACTCATCAGATCCATTATGGTTTGCCAAAGTTTCGTCGGTGAAAAGAACATGATTCATGTTGATCTTCATGTATTTCTCTGCCCATTCAATTCTCAAATTTTATGTCTTGGAGTCAGAGGAGGCAATTTCAGAAGGGATTTGGCAGAAGCAATGAAGCGGAGGATGTCATTTCTTGTGGATTTTAGGCACTTCAGGAAGCCCTGCAGTTGTAAATATTGATTTACTTGTTTGTCCGGGTCCTTTACGTAGCTGACGAACCACATTTCTCATTTGTCTCTATCACTAACAGTTCTTGAATACCCGGCATCTGATCGTTTTTCCGTGGTGAAATATCTTTTAACAATCTTCTTACTGTGTCGATATATCGTCCTATTTTCCGGGCAATAATATCAGGAGAGGTGCCTCTAGCAATTTCTTTCGTCATAATTTCTTTCACCTCGTTAGTTACAGCTTTTCCACGTCCCATTTCGGCAGAATATACAAGAAGCTATTTCTATCGTTCACCTCAAAAAGAGAAAAAAATGCAAAGAGTTATCAATCACGAGACACAGCAAAATGTAAACAAACTCAACAGTGTTGCCATAAGTTGTCACGATTTCCCTACAAGTTTCATTAAAATCTGACCCCGCAAAAATGAGATATGATCAATTTTGTGCTAAGGCTATTATTTCCGTTCTAAGCTTAGTCTACGCACAATGATGGTCGTAATCCTCGGAGAAAATTTCTTTGATCAACGGTAACGTGCGATTTCAGGAACCAGATTCGATTGGAGAGTTTTTCTTCTTGTTGGCTTACTGGAAATATTACACCCATTCCTAAAGGTCCTGTCTCGCTAAATGTAGGCAATTACTGACCTATATCTTTGACACCAATTATGTCAGAGGTGTTTGAAAAATTGGTGGCGTGCAAACTGAGTCACTTTGCTGAAACGACTCGGCTGCTACCCCCGGGTCAATTTTCGTATAATCCTATAATACAGTCGGGTTGGTGTGATGCTCCATCTGTAACACCTCGTCCCATCAGCGTTGGATCGCCGCCGTGAAGCGTGCCTTATCATTTGGACTTCACTGGGGCGTTTGATAGAATCAACTATTAAGACCTACTGTATTCATTGAAATCTTTTGGTGTAGGTGGCAGAGCCTTGTCAGTCGTCCGGAATAATAATTCTGGCTACAGGCAGCGCGTATCCATCGATGGTTGAGTGAACTTATCTGTCAAGGGGATTTCGGATGTTCTACGAGGTAGTAATATGGATACCTTGTTGTTTGTAATGTACGCTGGCGACATATTTTCTTCCGTGGGGAACACTGTAGTCAATTATGACAGAGATTCCACCTTGGTAGCAGCAATTCCCACCCTGGTCAGCATTAGCAATACAAAATCAGCAACTGCTCATAAACCAAAATGAGGATCACATGGATGGACATTATTATTTTATAAGGCAGGCAAGCACTACAGCGCTGTGTGTAATGCTCCGGCGGCTACACGTTCTGTCAACACTTTTATCTCTTTTCAATTAAAGTTCCTGGTACCAGCCTCAGTAGGTGACAGTCTCATTTTATTTATATGTAGATATGTGTGTGTATGTCGAAATGACCAAATAGAGGTTCATACCTTGTTTACATGGTATTAAACTTGGTATTAAACGCTACAATGACTCTAAGTAAGGCCAATCAAAGATTGACGCTAAGTAACAAATAGCTAACCAACAAATGAAGCATTCGGTTTGCCCGATAACCTTGTAGGTTAGGCGGCATAGGTCTGGTTCTGCTAATATCCTATGACATATACGGGTTTAAAACACTTGACAAACCAGCTTTACGCCGCTTAACCTACAAGGTTCTCGGCCGAACCGATGGCTTCAAGTGCTGGCAAGCTTCCACGTACTAGGGTGGTGGTCGGCGGCGGTGGCAGTATAAAACAATTTTAGACGTTTATCTGTCGAGAAGTGGGCATGCGTTCAAACGTAATTTATTTTCCTTTGAATTAGACCTTGCCGGAGAAAATCTACGGTGTTTTATATAGTTTGCAGGCTTATTTTCAGGCTATTTGAACTGCCCGAGGCGATAGACATACCAGGCCAAGCAAGACAAAATGAAACTGTTACTACGGAGTGCTGACAGAAAAAAAAAAAACAGACGCCCTCTGCCTCTCAGAAACGTTGCTTGACTGTGGAACATCAAGCGCATATCTAGACATTTCCTGTTATAAACTATTCAGGCAAGCTGATAAAAAACCCTGTAAATCATATCTGCAAAAAATTACGAAGAGTGTTAATATGTGGAAATGGTATGGCTCTCCAACCAGATGAACGTAAGTTGCTTGATGCCAGCAGCGTCTATGGGCATCCAAAAGCAATAGCCAACGTTTTGAGATTGTTAGAGCGATTATTTCAGAACCTCTGAGAGGAATAAAAATAATGTCTCTCTGGGGATTTTACCACCGCTGTCACTAATGGGACGACAGCTTGCCTCGGCTGATTCAGTGTCTAAACCTAACTTAGTTGGTGCATGAAGCAACGAGAATAAAAACAAAGAGTGGCACCATTATTGTTCTAACGTTAACCACAAGCCAGTGAGTTTGTCATGTCGATGTAGCTCCATCTATTGCCAAGTATCAACATCATCAGATCGCATGCGCTATTAGAAGCTCAAAATTTAAACGAGAACCAGCGTACATCACCTGCAGATGCCAAAAAAACCTACTTCAGAGAAGCGTTTCAAGAAAAGTTCTTATAAACAATCTTCAGGGAAGTATATACCACAGAAGATGTCAACTTGCAAGTTCAATTATTCACAAATGGGTTTATGATGGTCGTCACTATGAGACGACGACCACCTACCCAATTGATTGCCAAAGAAATCAAACTGAAAAACGAGGATAAGAAACTCCTACATCAATGTTTGAAAACCTATAGATAGGATGTGCTCTTGGAGGAGTTCAGACATTTTATCAAGGATTTTGACAAATTAATGAGCGAAGAAAAAAAAAATGTCTTAAACTCAAAGATTTAGCACAAAACAAGCAGCAAAAATGCAAACTGTGCGTTCACCCAACTCACTTTTGAAGGCCACTGAATTTAATGTTTTTTTTTTTTTTCTGAAGCAGGCAGAACGCCGTTTGAAGAAGCCACTGATCAACAGCCATCCTTAGTTTCTGACGACCAGCTTGCAATCAACTCGCCCTCTATTCCCTTCTTAGATACAAAACAAGCGTATGAGGGACCTGAGGGCGAAAACGAGCAGCTATGGTGACCAGAACCAATAAGCAATGTCGATGTTCTGTACTTTTCGGAAAACAAAAACAGCGGGGCGTGATAATATATTATTACCTACGTTAGTCAGTTTCTTTTACACATCTTGAACATTTCACTTATAACTGAAAGATTTCCTGACTCCTGGAAGCAATCTATCATAAACCACTTCTCGAAAAGGCTGTAGCAAATCAGCTAACGAGTCACCGTCATCAATGAGGTATTCTTCACGAGCACCAATTTTCCTACGGAGTACGTACTAATACGTAGGATGCTTTACTAAATGACCCTGAAACCTTAAACTATCGACCTGAACATGGATCATTCACGCTTTACTCTTCTCGTACTACTTCATTTGTCCAAAGTATTTGCTAACGTTCACCATAGCACAACGTTGAATAACACATACTGCCATGCTCAATACAGCAGACACCTTCTAACTTGAACAGCTTTGGTGTCCCGCAAGGATCACCGGTTCTGTCCTCAATATGCGTCAATGACGGTCTCCCTTGAACAGTATTATTACGCCCCGACCATGTTTGTCGACGATTTCAAAATTGCAATGCCGTTGTTACCAGCTGAGGAGAATAACATGCCTGATCAAGCGAAAAGTAGCTTACATGAACTAAAAACAGGTACGATAATAATAGCATTCACCAAGCGCGACCATGGTAGTCCACCGTTAAGAAAGTTTCAAAGGCCACGAGTTCGCACAAAATTGAAACTAGATGAAGCCCAATCCGTTTTTGTTCACTTCACGGTGCTCTGGGAAATCATTCTACTATTAGGAATAAACTGTACTACCTCAACGGTAATAGTGAAATCAGTGAACGATCTCTTCGGTGACAGCATTTCCAAGTGCACCGCATCTTTGTCGAAACTGAAACACGAGCACTTTATTTTTCCGTAGCTTAGCATTGGAATCATCTTCCTAACTTAATAGGGTACAGGATACGACTGAATATAATCAGTTCACCAGGATTGTGTTGCCCCACTTCTAGGGATACCAATAAATGCATTAAGATTTGCTAGGTTACTGCGACAGACACTTACTTACCCATGGCAGAAATCTGTTAGTTCGTATTTTTTATATTTCTGTATTACTCATCGTTTTTGATGATCCCAAAAGACCGTGAGTTACCTATCAATTCTTGTGCATCAAACGCGAGGGGAATTCAAAACGTTCACGGAATATTTCTTTCCTAGCGTCATTACTGAACCACAAACGCCAAATGCTGTCTAATATAACAGTTCACCTGTAACTGCAACACGTGGCACTAGTCAGGTCGTATCAAATGTTGGTAACAATGGGATGGTGGCCATCATTTTTGTTAATATTACTGCACTTGAAATCATTAGTCTTAAATTCACTGTCAAAACAAAGGTCTACAATCTGTTCCCTCTTCATTCGAACGAACGCAATTGCCACTCACCCGACAGACTGCAAAGCGCAGAAACATTTGAAACTCACGGATTTCCACCACTTGTGGTACCAAACGATCCACGGCGCGTGCTCAAATGAGTAATTGCTCATTTAGCTACCTATCAAACTTATGTCGAAATTGGCAGAATGAATCTGCGAGGAAAAGTACCACGCTTGGCAGAGCATTGCATTTTCATGAACGCACTAAAGCTTGAATTTCTATTAGATATTAACAGCAATTCAGCGAACGTTTTGAACTTTCCTTGTATATTGATAAAGTTGAAGTAAATTTAAAATGCCCACCGTATTTCTAGCTGTAATTTGTCTATTTTTATTTCTAAATTTATTAATTTTCTATTATCCATAGGATAAAAATGTTAACCAAAATGTCCGTGCAAAGTTGTGCGGTTTCTATCATTTCTAATTAACGGGTTAGCACTGACTGCGTACAAGTGTAAAACCGTAAACCAAGTATAAATTTTCTTCCAAGTGTTAGCTTTAAGAATGTTATTTATAACAATGAATACCTCAGGGGGCTGCGCCCTTAATTCTTGGACAAAACAGCCATGTGAGAAAATACAGCATATGCAATTCTTATTTTGATACTGTACAATATTGAAACACAGAGTTGTCGCGTATTGACGCATGACCCTCCTCATATTTAGAGTGAAATTGAATGCAGATTAAACTAATCTATAATTTTCAGTCTGTCTCGTACCTGGTTACCTTCTCATCCCCCACTCGATAATGGTGGCACTGTTCAACAAAGGCTAGGCTCTCATGAAATACTTGGTGTTTTTTTAAGAGAAGCTCACATTTTTGGCGCGTATCAGAAGTCTAGTCTCACGTGCTTCTAGTAAGGTTGCTATCCTTTGTAAAGTTCACGCAGTGTTTAGTGATGTTGGAGTAGTCCGAAGATGTTTTCTTCTGCCTGGGGTTCGGCTGCTGCGAGTCGTCTTTGTTTGCTTGATTAGCTTGTTAGCTCTGCCTCAAGCTTGTGTGTCCAGAATACTTGGTACTCTTATCTCATAGCCGGCGAGTTGTTAGCCTCTGCATGTTCTACACATAAGGATCATTGGCTACACTCCTTTATTTCTACTCCCTGGATCTATGTATCAAGACGCGAGCTAGCCCGTATCTTTTTACTTTGGGTACGGCTAAGTGCCGAGCTCATCAGTTCAGTCGGCGTTTCTTACCTGCCAGGAACCGTACTGCTGGTATTGACATTCGTTGCCGGAACCCTATTCAGTCGTGTCAGCCTTTAAGCATTCAAGTCGGCTGTTAATGTATTATTGATGAATTATCCCGCTTAACAGCGCCTTGGGAGTCTTGTGTTGCTTTGTGCTTTATTTGGGTAATTCTCATCCTTTCATGCCCTGGCGCAAAATTTTAGTTATGATGAAAATAATGATGGTGTGACCGTTGCTGCACCATGTTGAAATCAGATCGTTGATGTTTCCTGAATAAGTATTGCTTAACGGTAATGTAGATGTCAAGTTTCCCTTTTTCCCCATTGTTCTAAGTCTCTACGTATGAGCATATTAGGCCTAAGTAGAAGATCAGGAAAGGAAAAGACAGCCTGTGTCAGACACAGCGGAACGAAGATGAACCAAGAATTGTCCAGCAATAATTAATTTTTGCTATCATTCTATGAAGGCGTTGGCTGCTTGTACTATTACAGCTGTGCCATGTATTAATATGTATGTCAAAATTGTAATATATACTTATGTAGCGGTTGCTCTTGGCTCAATTTCTCACCAATCTGTTTACTGTCAGGTGCGCTAAGTGTTAAAGAAGCAAGATTATCTGGTATGCTCCTTGGTCCTAGTTTGCTCTGCATAATACCTTGCTAATTTATTCGCCAATACGAACGAAAAAAGGCCCATAACATTACTTGTTGAGAGTGAATGTAATGGCTTCGAAACCGTTACCAACTTCTGTCTTTGAAAATTTTCAACCTTCCAGAGCTTTCTATTTCCACCCATGTACAAATGCACGCACTCGATACATATTCTTTGTGCTCGTGCCTGATCGCGTGTGCTGCAGCTCGAGCTAGCGAACGGAAATGCCGCATAAAATACATAACTCAGACGATATATGAAAAGACTGGATGTCATTATTCATTTTTATGATGGTATTCAGTTCGTAAGCTGCACCTGTGACCTTGGTGGATCACGACCAGTGCGCGTGATCCGAACACGTGCTTTTGAAAACTGAGGCTGTAAGGTACGCCTGAAGTTTGGTTTCTCTTAATGTTAAGAGGGCTGACAAAGAAATTGTGATAGCAAATTTTCAGATCGCATCCACCGTATCAGCAGCAATGTTCTGAAAGGAATGTCCGTGACTAGCGTTAGAAGCATACCTGCTCATCACTCCGTACTCTAATGCAAACTACCTCAATAAGTCAACAGACGACTTTATCTAGTAACTTCGCATTAGCAGACCTAACGGACTCGTCGCATCGTTAGATGTCGAGTCTGTCTTCACCAACGTGCCTGTCGAAACAACCATTGACATAATTTGCAACGCAGCACACAACCATGACTCCATTCCTCCACTTCCGTTCGCTAGGCCCATCATGCGGGACATACTCCTAATTTGCACCACAAAAGTGTCCTTCAAACATATAGATGGCAGCCTATATTGTCGATTGGATAGAGTGGCGATCGGATCAGCGTTTAGAGTGACCTTTGCCAACTTCTCTATGGGTAATATAAAAACTCAGTTCAACAGCACGATAGTCTCAAACAAAGCGTCTACTGTAGATACCTTCATGATTGCAATTTAGTAGAGACGAAGAACATCTCCAGCAATTCCTAACTCCACGCAGCCTTCCAAACAGCATCAGTTCTTAACTTCGCTTACAAATTGAGTAGCAACAGTAGAATCAATTTCTTGGACGTGGAATTCGATGGGTCAGGAAACTACTGCGTTACATATGTGTGCAAGAAACCGACCAACACTGGAAATTGTCTTAATGCAATGAGTGAGTGCCCTAAAGATACAAAACCGGAACAGTTACAGCTCTCATTAATCTTGCTTAGAAAATACGTTTAACGTGGGAGTTGTTTCACTCATCTGTCGCAGCTCAAGTAAACACTTGTAAACAATGGTTACAGCAACTCGTTTTTCGATAACTCCCTGAATACTGAAAAATTCCCCCGAAGTTTAGAACCAAAAACTTACATCCAGATTTTCAACAGGAATCAAATGTTCCTTGCCTACTAGACGGTCCAACGTATAATGAAATCCATCATCGATCACAACGTCACCTGCAGAAACTCGAAAGACATGTTAAAACCTACTATTTACTACTAGAACCTGAAGACCGCCCAGTTTCTCATGAGGAACAGTCCCCGCCATTAGCAGAACTGAACTAGCCAAACGTGGTGTATGAATTTATGTGCAATGTTGGAGACTGCGAGCTCCACCCCAGCTCATACATTGACGTGACTGCAAAAACACTATCAGGAAATTAACAATGCATATCAGAGGAGGAGGCCCCGCAAACCTTAGGAGAAACAACTATGACTAACAAATCACCAGAGAAACTTGAGTGAACTACACCAAACTTCTTCGATAAAACTTGCCTTCTTATAGAAGAAGCTGTACCTAATGACCAACTCAATAATCCTTCTATAAACACGCCATCGACCAGTCTGTCTAGAACCCTACAGCTGCTAGCTGAACTTACTTGAGGATGAATATGGCGCGTCACCAACGCAGGCCTTGGCGCCCTCACTCCGCAATGCTATATCAGCTCAGATTTTCTTCAGGAGATCCACCTCCCGCAGGAATCCCAATATTGCTTCTGGCTTGGTATGTTTTGCTCGCTGAACAAGAGTCTCAGCGACCGGCGTAACGACCAATCAATCGAATGCGCTGATTGGCGTAGCCGGCTCCTCTTGTGGCCAAGTAAAGAGTGGGGTAGCACCGCTCGAATCTCCAAGAGTCAGTGGGGGTTCTTCTGAAACACTATCATGTAGTTCAGTTCCAGCTCCCATTCTCTCTTTGTCTCCATTGACAAAGTTTTCCGCAGCCAAACCAGTTCCAGCTCCCATTTTCTTAACATGGAAGACCTCTCATCGTCTCCGTTGTCTATTCCACCACCGAAGCCGGCGATAAGCCAAGGATAACGTTGGCGGCCTCTTCCATCGCGCAGGCGACAAGAACTGCTGTTGACAACGTGAGAAAGCAAATAAATGTCTCATTACCGCTGTGCTGATCTTTCCGTCGCCTTCAATAAACATAGATAAGTGAGGAGCTGGTACCACAATACACGACAATATATACATGTTTATATATTTTTAGGTTTCGTGTCACACTGTTAACGAAGTATATAGACGACGAATAGGCCAGGTTGCAGATTTTGTAATTAAGTTGGGCTTTCATGGCGATCGATTACAATGTTGTAGAGCATGGCTAAAGTGAAAGCCTTATCCCTTTGCCTGAATTCATTTCTTGATCGAAACGATTCTTGATATCGAAACAATGAAGAAATTTTCAGCTTTTCTTAGTACGGCTATGGATTCTAATTTTTCTCACTTTTTCCATACATCGAAACATATTTTTTTTGCTTATATGAAAACTGATATCGAATTTTTGTCATTTTTTTCATACATCTAAACATACTGTAAGTTTGTTGCTTCATTGAAAACTGATAGGCCAGGTTGCTGGTGATGGTAAACGCGTATATCTGAATGCAGTTCTTGCTTTGCCAACGTTGAAGTCCAATGCAGATACATACAGCTTCTCTGAGCACTCTCATCGTGATTCGTTCTCATTTCTGAGGTGTCCTTTATTCAAATCAATCAGCTGCCCTGAGGTTACACTGATGCTTTTAGTGACTTCATAATCATCGAAGCAAGAAAGATTTTCTTCAGCGGTTAGCTGGCGGGTAAAGAACACGAGGATTTCTTTGCAGGAAATAATTTTCTCCAATTTTGGTTCTACTTTGAACAGAACAATTTTTCACTTGAGAAAATTTGTGGGTTATATGAAATCTTCTGCACGTATTCTGGATACAGAACTCAGTATTTAATAGGAGAAAATATTGACTGCAGGCAAAAAAAAAAGTTTTCGCAGCGTATCACCGAAGGAAAGCTAGACGTTGCTCAGCCCTAGCACGTAGCTGATAAGCTACGTTCCTTTATTCAAGCTGGCACTTGATGTGCATTCTACATGAAGAAGTTCATAAGGAAATTATGATCTATGAAGTCGGGTGATCACGAATTTTTCGCTGTCATTTTTGCAAGCGCGGGCAGCCGGGCACTCTATTCTTCTAATAACACTGTTCAACAATAAAAAGAAACTGAGAGGAGATAACCATTTTCTAGGATTATCTTTTACGCAAACCATGATATAAGATCCGTTTCTTTCGACAACCCTCCAGTTTTTCCTAAATAGCAGTGCCTGCAATATGTATCTGTAGTGCCCTTGAGCTGCCGTATGAACTAAACGAGTGAAGGTTATCCATAGATGGATCTCTTTTTATCGTAAAGCTGTACCGCTGCACAGTGAGAACACCACTCCTTCAGTGCCATTTGCTCACTCAGTTATTTCTAAAGAGACCCATGAGAACCTCGCTTTCATTCTAGACTGCATAAATTGCAAAGAGCATGAGTGGTTAATTTGTGCAGAATTATTGGAAGTACTAGCCATACGTAATGAGCTACAAACTGGGTCCACCGAGTTTGTGTGCTTTCTTTCCAAGTTGGGAGTAGGGGCGAGATACGGCCGGGTGGCCACCTCAGAAATCTGTGACGCAATCCATGAACCACTAGTTAAGAAGACAATCATTTTGCATAGGCTATACCAGGAAGCAAAGAGCGTAACGGGAGGACTCACGAAAAATTAGCAGCAAAAAGTGACGTCACATCGGCGAATCTATGGCTGAGCAGCCTAGGAGTATTTTAACTAATTT